>JAKCPI010017008.1:0-13847 GCA_023213315.1 Euborellia annulipes | reverse complement strand
CGGTTTTTTTTTTAATGATTTAAATTCATAAATTCATTAGGGACATGGAGATATAATTTTTTTAATGACATATTAAAATTATATAGTTATTTTTTTTATTATCAAACAATTATATATTTTTTTATGCTTTTATAAAAGATACATAATATATAATAACATTTAACAATAAAAGTATTTATTGTTAAAAGATCCAATGAAAATCAACCAAATGCATTAAATATTATTAGCTACCATTCTGACATCTCTTGGCAAATTTTTGAATTACTTGCTTTTTGGGCATACTTTTTATGACACACGACGCCATCTTATCGGGAAAAACATGCGTAACCACTTCGCTTCCCGAGCCCCCTTAAGCCTTTTGGATACCAATATGGAGAGACAAGCAGAGAACACAACTTTCAATTATCGAAGAGAAATGAGTCACACACCAGATTTAATTTTTAATTCGCCTATCACTCTCTAGTAATTAATTATTAAAAGAGAGTGTTTGAAATAAGTTTTCTATAATAAATAATAAAGGGCTATCAAAATATTGAAATAAATTGCATAGTATTCCTATTAAAGTTAGAAAAATGGTGGCAAAATTTAATCAAAATATGAGAGGCAGGTGGAGTGGGGCGAAGTCTTTCAATGGTGACCTCGCCTCTATTGAAAGCAAGGTTTATCTGCTTTTTTCATAAGAACGGGGTTGAGTATCCATTTAACTTTCGGGCTTTTAAGAAAAGTTATTCAAAATCAATTCTATCACCATATTGAAAATTTAGAAACACAGTTCATGTTTATTTTTTAGTGAATTATTTTTATAATCTTTTTTTATTATAGCGTAATATAAATTGTAGAAGTATTAAAAATTCGATGTCAAAATTTTGATGGAAATACATGTTTTTAAAGTCCAGCAAAATGTCTGTGTACGCAATTTCTCAAAAACGGAAAGAGCTTCGAGAATGAAATTTTATATTTAAATTAGGTATTTTCATGGCTCTAATCATGAAGCTTTTGAATAAAATTAGAATAAGAGTACTAGTACTTTTTAAATTTTTGGAACGAAGTTCTTTTACGCGGCTTACGGTAGAAACAGGTAGAATTGGCAGGAAATGTCACGTGACAAAAAGCAGCAGTAACAAAAATGCGTTACAACGCCCGAGCGCCGGCGGAGTAAGGCGAGGCTAGCCGAAGCCTTGGCGAGGCCACGCCTACCCCCTCCAGGTCTAGATAGTTCTCTTTCTATAATATTTAAAAAGAAAAGAATTGTATATTTTTAAAACATACATCTGAGCGACGTTCATATTCATATTAAATTATATTCAGAGTTGTAGAAAAGACGTGAGGAACTTCATTCCTGGCGAGGGTCACACGACCCCACGTTTGCTTTTTTTTTTTATTTACATTCTCATACAAATATATTCTCGATTTTGGTACAAAAATTGTATAACGTCTTGAACGAATCTAGGGGTGGAATAAAAATAAAAATAAAAAACTGAGAAAATTTACGCCATTTGCGAGAAGATAAAAACTACGAGTGACGCCAACCCCTATCTCCGGTTAGGTAGTGGCATTTAATAAAATGGATATTAGAAAAAGTTGCCCCCCCCTTCCGTTTGAAGTTAGATACGCCCATATGCGGAATATTATAAAAAAAAAAAAAAAACTCTTTATATAGTGACAATTCACTTTTTCTTTTATTTTTTTTAATTAAATAATTATAAAAAGAAGAGGAAGAAAGGCCAAGTGAAGTTGTTGTTATCTCTCTTTGGGAAAGAGAGACAATTTGCTCAATAGCTCGGAAGTTAAGAGAGAGAGAGAGAGAGAGGGGTCTTTTCTCAAAGAAAAAGAAATTTTCTAATCTTGAAAAAAAATTCGCCAACTCGATTTCAAGTTAATGACAGGAGGTCAAAGTGTCATTATCATCAACGCTCTTAAATAGATATTATCCTCATTTATTTAACCAAACTAAAAAAAAAATATATAATTTTGTATGTTGAGAAAAAATTCTACTTTATTTAATCAAATATTTTTTTTTTTTTTTTTAGTTAATTTTTTGAGTTTGATTGAATTTCAAGTTGTCTTAAGGCGGCTGCACACGTAACTGTAAACTTGGCAAGCGTGCACGTGCAATCTTTTTGTTCAAGCAAACTGAAGCGTCTGTAGGAGAATTTTGCGCAAGCATTTTAATTGGGCATGCCCAGTGGCGTATTCAGGGGGGGGGGGCCTTTTATAACTCTCCTAAATTCCACAATCTAAAAAAAAACTTAAAAATAATTGAAAAAATATCTAATATTTACGAATTTTGTATTAAAATTTTTTTTTATTTCAAGAAAAAAATTTTTTTTTATTTGTTTTTTTTATTTATAATTATAATTATTAATTATCTAAAAAAATTTCTCCACTTTAAGTTTCTTGGAAAAGGGGGGGGGTTTCAAAACTTTGGGCCCCCCCCCCAAGCAGAAACCCTGGCTACGCTACTGGGCATGCCGCTTGATGCTCGATTGAATTTTAATCAGGCACAAGCATATTTGCGCAAGCTAAACTCCCGGCCATTTTATTATAAACGTCTTGATATTTGATATTTATTTAATATATATTAATTCATTTAAAATTCCAATTTAAAAATTAATATTTATTGCATAGGCGTAGCCAGGGGGATTTGGGGGTTCAAACCCCCCCCCCCATGGGACCCAAGCCATGACTAGATATTTAATACAAATTATATTTCATATTGGGTAAGAGAAAGTAAAATATAATAATTTACTCTAGCTAAAAAAAAAACCAAAATGATTTATAAATACGCTAAAATAATCTTAAATTTTTGAAAAAAAATGCCTTGATCCCCCCCCCTTATCAAAAATTTCTGGCTACGCCAATGATTTATTGTGTCTATGAGCAGTAGCGTAGCCAGGATTTCTGCTTGGGGGGGCCCAAAAGTTTTATGAACCCCCCCCCCCCCTTTTTTTTTTTCCAAGAAACTTAAAGTGGAGAAATTTTTTTTTAGATAATATAATAATTGTAAAAAAAAACAAATAAAAAATTTTTTTTTTCTTGGAATAAAAAATAATTTTAATACAAAATTCGTAAATATTAGAGATTTTTTCAATTATTTATAAGTTTTTTGATAGATTTTAGAATTTATGAGAGTTAATAAAATATTTATTTAAAAAAAAATATATCATTAGGGAAAATAGGTATTTTTTTGTTTTGGAGAAGGCTGAGGGGGGCCGGCCCCGCCCCCCCCCCCCCCCTGAATACGCCACTGTCTATGAGTATTTCTTGTTATCTTGGAATAAATAACCTTCCGAGTTTGACATTTTATGTTAATTTTCGGCATAAGCTGTTGTTTGCACAAGCATGCTTGTACAGTGTGGTGTCAAAGAGAATTTGTGCATACTGGTACAAAAAGATTGGACATGCATGATTGTCAAGTTTACTGTAACGTGTGTAGCCGCCTTAAAAAAGAAAATTAGTCATTTGGGCTGCCTATCTTTAGGAAACCGAACACAAAAAAGAGAATTTTCAAATTTTATTAAATCAAATGGACAATTCGTATCTATTAATTCAGTGGTTCCCAACCTTTTTTGATGTGTGGCCCACTATTTCCGTAAAAAAACTCTGAGGCCCAGTGTATATACCATATATAATTTTTAGGAACCGACCGAATATTCGGTTTGGGTTACTGTTTCGGCCAAAAACTAGCCGAAACCTGAGTTTGTAAAAGGGATGAGACCTCGATCACAAAAAAAAGGTCAAATAATTTCCACATGAAGGAGAAAATTTTCCCCAGCGAAAAAGGGGCGGAAAAAATGAAAAAAATTTTCAGCCGGGAAAAAATTTCGTTTTGCTAGGGAAAAGTTCAAAAAAAATAAAAAAATAAATAAATAAAGGTAAAATGATATGAATTTTGTATAGGAAATACAAGTTTCGGTTTCGGTCGACGACCCTAATAATTTTATATAAATATATATATAATTCTTATCTTTTCTTAGACGTCACGCCCACACCGGCCCACGGGTTGGAAAACTCTGTATTAATTTATAGTTTCTTCCTTATTTTTTTGTTTGCTTGTTCGAATTCAGTTTACTTTTTAGTTTGATCCAATTATTTTAGATATTTTTTATTCCATATTTAGGCCACAGCTCTTCATTAACTAATTATCATAAAGTGTTTTATTTTCTCTCTCTCTCCGCTCTCAATGAAAATAATTCAAGTGAAAATTAAACATATAGCACTAATGAAAATTATTAATTATGTTTAATGATAATATTTAATGTACTATTATATTTGATTAATTAAAAAAAAATCTACTAATCTCCATTTGCTTATCTTTTTACCATAATATTCATATTATAACAATAAAAAGATAATATAGCATAGTTTCAGATTTATTACAACAACAACAACTTTTGTCAGCGCATGCCAGGAGTGAAAAAATTAGATTAATTAAACAAACAAACAAAAGCGATAATCGAGATATTTCTTCTATAAAAAAACATTAATTAATTTGAGTAAGGGGATCCCCGGGCTAGGCTAAAATAAAAAATCTGGTGTGATAGTCGCACAGCACACAACTTCCTCTTAACTTCGGTAATTGATAGTTGTGTTCTCTACTTGTCACACAAGATTTTTTGTGTCGAGATATATTTAGTTTCCACCGATATATTAGAATTCAAAATGTATAATTTATAAACATGAGAAAATATTTATATTTTGTTAACGCAGCGATCATCTCTCCTATATTTCCTATGAAGTACAAGAATAAAGTGCTTCAAGAGTGTTCTACAAGAGTAAAGCTTCAAACTATTTCAAGGGTAAAATGAGAATATTTATTTTCAAGAATATCGAAAATATAATTGATATATGGATTTTAATCAAAATCGTTAGACTGAATTCTGAAAAAATCGAAAATAACTCAAAAAGTACTTCAGTAAAGTATTAGTAAACATTGGCAGATTTTGTTCAAAGGCGTCATGTGAGGTGTCAGGATGGTACCTAGCTTAAATATCAAATTAAAGGCGGAACAGGAGTGAAGGGGTTACGCATGGTTTTCCCGCTAAGATGGCGTTGTGTGTCATAAAAAGTATGCCCAAATTTCAAGTAATTCAAATATTTGCCAAGAGATGTCAGAATGGTAGATAATAATATTTAATGCATTTGGTTGATTTTCATTGATCTTTTAACAATAAATACTTTATAAATGTTTATATTATGTATCTTTTATAAAAGCATAAAAATATATAAATATAGGCCAGATATAGGCCATTAGGCGATCGGCTGTTAGACTAGCCTGCCATCTATTGCAAGAATGCTGAACTCATTTGACAGTTGAATTTTAAATAAATCATCTAAGCTTATTTTAAAAATGTCTTAATTAATATGGGATTAATAATAACAATAAATTTATTTTTAAATTTAAAAAAAAATTAAAGATTATTGGGACAGATTGTTTTTTGTATTTGCTTGATAACAAAAAAATTAATTACGATTATAAGTCATTAAAAAAATTATAGCTCGATGTCCCAATAATCTCTTATGAATTTAATTCATTTTAAAAAATTCGCATTGAAAAATTCTTTATAATATATATTATATATAATAATAGTCTAGTTTTTTTTTTTTTTTTTTTCAAGCACGTTTAGACGTCGCTCCTGAACCAGGGGCGGATTAAAGGGGGGGGGGCGGTGGGGGCGATCCCCCCAAGAAGAAATTCAAACAGTTATAAAAACTAGTAATCTAAAGAAATTATGATTTCCGCTCTTTAATTTCAATTGAATTTGTTACCAATCAATTTAAATAAATAGGAAAGTGGTCTAAATGGCCATAGATGCCGACAAAGTCCTTAAATAAAAAAAAAAAATTAAAAAACAACCGCCCCCCCCCGACAAAATTGCATTAATCTGCCACTGTCCTGAATCCCCTTAAAACTCTAGCTCTTTTCGTTCTATATTATATATTTTGTTGACAGACAGGGGACCTCAAAACGTGTATTTCTATCAAAAGCTCGATATTTGATTTAAATACGTACTACACTATACAGACAATTTGTAAAGTTGGTAATTGATAAACCGTGAACTTCTTGCCAAAACTCTGATTAATACTTTTAATATTCTTTTTTTTGTTTTAATTAAATCACTCTATTATCTTTGAGAAGAAAATTTACTTTTCATTAGAAAATTAATTGCTGGTCACATCAGATTAATTTATAATCAATGGATATTAGAAATTGACGATAGGAGGCTTTAAAATCTAATCTTGCAAGGATAATAAAGTGCTTCTGCCCTAAGAGGGAGAGAGAGTCTCTTTGCATTTTCCCAAGTTGAATAAGGGGGTAGGGTGGGACATTAAAGACCTCCGTTCATGAACCAATTCTGAATTAAGTTGTCCATAAATAAATCATTAGACGCAATCAGGATTAGTTCAAGGGTTTAAATTTATAAAGTTATCAAAGGGAACGTATTTGCGTGTGCGTGTATGAATGGGGATGTACTGTATATAAACAAGGACATCATTTAAATTTTATTCAAAACAAATTTGTTTTGTTGCTTTTTATAAATTAATTTTTACTTTCAATTATATTAATATAATTTACACCGCAAAAAGGTTTGAATAATATCTAGCAACCGGTACAATATTTTTTTTATTTATTTTTATTAATTCCGCCCCAGTAATAAGAAATTTTAGATTGACATTAAAATGTTTCTATCCTACTATACTATTTGCTAAATATTGAATATAAATTTTAATTCAAACGGAATGCACTTATTTTTTAGTAAAAGTATTAAAAAAACATTAATATCTTTGTGCATTATAGGGGATGGGGCATTAACCCCCCCTGGTTAATGCCTTCATACCCCCCCCCCCCTTGAAGGAAATGGGAGCCTTCACCGCGAAATTACTCTCAAAATAATTTGTATACATTTATAAATAATTATTTTTATTTTAATTTTATTTTGAAATTATTTTATTTTAATTTTCAACCCTTAATCAACCCCTGTGTAAAAGTATATTAAGGAAATTTGATTAACAAAAATATAGGCCATATAGAAAGAATATAATGGTAAATAATGGTGACTTAAAAAAAGATTTTAAAAATGCCCTCAGGCTTGGTGTAGTTGGTAGAGTGCCTACCTTCTATACCGAACGACGGGGTTCGGACTCCTGGCAGTCCGAAATGGATACCAAATGGCTTAAATAAGAATACCTGGACACCCAATATGTATTTTATTAATTAATATCGGTTATCGTATAAAGTCTTATATGGCCTGAGTTTTCGAAAAGACAGTGTCAATGTGTGTGTGAGTGTTTAATGTGAATGAGAAAAAAAAAAGTTTAAAAAATAAATAAAAAACTAATTTTTTTTCAATGACACCTACACTCCCCCTCCCCTTTCAACAGCTTATATTCTCCCTCTACCCTTAGTGAAATACAAAATATTTAATTTCATATTGAAAAGAATCGATTTTCGCAGTCAAATTATTTGTGTCTATCATTTTTCTTTTTCAACGATAAAATGCATAATAATTACCTTTAATAAGACTCTTAAGAGGGTGTGCTGGTTGACGGTGAGGTCAGGGTGGGTTACACTATATTAATTATTCACTTTGATTCACTTTAAACACAAAAAAGATAGCACGCCTGTCAGCAGGCCACGCGCTCGACTGAACGAGATAAACTTGTCTCTTCTCTCTTATTATAGGAATAAATAGATGAAAATAACAATTCCCTTTTTATTAAAAGTAAAAAAATACCTTTTGCTCTAATCTAACTATATTTAAAGATGGAAAAGAATGTCAACAAGTGATTTGGAATATTCCAAGGCCTTTTTTAAATAATCAACCCTTCATCCCCGCTACCCCCCTGATCAAAATAATAATCAACGTTATTTTTTGAATGTTTTCTATTTATTTGGCTTCGATTTAGCTAAAATAAATTTAAAAAACACTTTTTTCAATTTTTCAACCCCTTATCCAATCATAATAAATAAAATAATTAGCGCCCTCGGGGCATGGCGTAGAGGTTAGCGTGCTAACCTCGTATACCAAACGTCGCGGGTTCGGACCCCAGGCAGTCCGATGATTTTATTTAAGCCAATTGGATACCAAATGGCTTAAATAAGAATGCCTGGACCCTAAATAATATATATTCATAACGGTTATCGTCTAAAGTCTTAAATGGCCTGAGTTGCCGAAAAGACTGTGTGAATGTGTGTGTGAGTGTGAGTGTGAATGAGAAAAAAAAAATAATAATTAGCAATGCTATCGCCTTCGGGGGAGCTTCGCGTCTAGTCAGAAAAAATTAAAACGCTGAAAAACTTCCCTGGATCCGCCTTTGGGTTTTACACATAGTATAATTTTCTAGAATGAGTCTTTCTTTAGACCAGTGGTTTCCAAACTTTAACCTCCCTTAAAAAATATTTAATCGTAAGACGCCTCCCCCACCCATTTAATAAAAAAATACAAAAACAAAAATTTTTAATACTAAAAAATATAAATTTATATAAAAATATTTTTTTTATTTTTTCATTTTTATTATTTTATTTCTTTGTAGGGTAAGAGAAAGTTGTGTGCTGTGCATACTAGTTACACCAGATTTTTATACTGTATATAAGTAGCCATAATAGATTTAATATAATTTCATAAATTGAGACAACAAATGACTGAGCCTTAAAGTTACAGCGATTTTGACGAATTCGTAAATCAGACACCTTAGCCCCCCCCCGTTATGAAAATATAATAAACCTCTCATTGCACAGAAGCTGTATTAAAATATTTAAATGAATCCTTTCGCCTCATAAAGCAAATTAAATAGAAGCTATTTTTTGTGGTCATTTCATTAAGTTTTCTAAATTTCATTACGTTTGTCCGCGCATATCTTCATTCAATTTTATTTTTCTAATTAATATTCATTGAAATTGGATAATGATTTCTCGAAAAAAAATTTTTTTCATTTATTTATTCAAGCCCATGAAAAAAGGTCACTCACTCCCTATTTAATATTCATCATCAGAATCTGATAATTTCGTTATCAAGGTATATATATATATATATTTTTTTTTGCCATTTTTTTAATCAAAATCCTGATTGAGTATTTGATCTTGACATCAATCAAAGAGCAGGCTGTGAATAAACCGCAAATTATTATGCAAATCTTGTTTTATTGTCAGCTAATGACCTATTGATTGCTGGGTGAGAAACCAAGATAAATTGCCTAATCGGATTATTCTTAATTGATTTGATTCTCGGGGATGAATGAGAGAAGTTGACAAGGGGGGGAGGGGGGGAGAGAAGGATGTCGTTCGTTGATATCACACGTCCTATCTGTCAATTTTACAAAACATATTGTCCAAAATAATTCTAAGTGGAAATGAGTTATTGCTTTTACTCTGATTCAAAACGTTGCGTGGTTAAATTTTATAAAAAAAAAAAAAAAAACGTTATCGCCCTTTCGTCAGCGGGTATTTATTTCTCGTCATATATTTCGGCTAGTAATAATAAAATTTTTAGGGAATTTCTTAAATTAAAAATCTGGTGTGACTGTCGCACAGCACACAACTTTCTCTTACCTTTGGTAATCGAAAGTTATGTTCTGTGCTTGTCACACCAGATTTTTCGTGTCGAGATATATTTAATTTCCGCCGATATATTAGAATTCAAGATGTAAAATTTATGGGTATGGGAACATATTTATATTTTGTTGCCATGGCCACGATTTCTCCTATGAAGTAAAAGAGTAAAGTGGCCTTAGAAGATTTCAAATGATGATCCCGACTATTGCTTTTATTTTTTTTTTTGTTATAAAAAAATTTTTCTTGAAATTTGGTTTATTTTTTACGTAACTTTTTTATGAAATTTTTCCAGCTTTCTCGTGAAACTTTAGTATAATGACCTAAAATTTTCGAATAAAATATCATTTTTCAACTTCTAAAGTTTCACGAGAAAGCTGATAAAATTTCATAAAAAAGTTACGTAAAAAATTAACCAAATTTCAAGAAAAATTTTTTTATAACCAAAAAAAAAAAATAGAAGCAATCGTCGGCACATCTTGAAATTAGCGGGGATAATTGTAGAATTAGTTGAAGTTTTGTTTTGAGTTAAAAAAAAAAAAAAATGGTCGGACTAAAAATATGATTTTTTCAAAAAAACTGAAATTTCATATATCCGGGCTTCTGAAATAATTTTTGTATTTTTTCTGAAAACTACATTAAAAAACAAAATTTTTATAGCCTAGCGGGGTTCCGAAATATCAATTTTAAAAATAAGTTATAGTTATTTGAAAAAAAGTGCAGTTTTTTTCAAAAAATCCATAGTAACTATTTTTTAGTTGGGTAAAAAAAATTTGAAAAAATTCTAAAAAAATGTCTTTTAAGGGGTAGAAAAAAGATAGGAAATTTTCAGCGAAATCCGCGGGGGTCAGGAAAAAAAATTTGTCGATTTGGCATGGAATGACCCATATAGAGGTAAGAGAAAGTAAAAAAAATAATTAAATTAATTAAAATAAATAATTAAAATTGATCCTGACCACCGAGGATTTGTGAAGCAAAGCCTTAGGACCCACATGCCGAAGAGGGGCCCATGAAGCAACAAAAATTTTTTAGAAAATAAATAATGATTTTTTTTATTTTTCCCACAACATTCTGTTCTTTTGTTCAATATCTATGTTCAATTTTCGTTAAAATTATCTTCCAGTTCAATTTTCCCGGAGGGGCGAAATCGAATATACTCTAACTTGAAATATATATAAATTGCAAGGCTTTTTAAGTCGGTAATACGTAAAGAAAAGGAAATAGAAAGGGTTGGGGGGTTGAGAGAAAGAGAGAAGAGTTCGATCAACGACTCAAATAAGAACGAAAAAAAAAAAAGATCTCGAACCAATAACTCGTTAAAAAGAAAAAAAAAAAGAAAAGAAGACGAGACAAGACAAAAAAAAACGATTACATGGATAACGCTTTGCTTGTATTGGATATGTTTGATCTTGCAATCTGTCAGAGAATAAAAATATACATGGGGGTGAAGAGAAAAAGATAAAGTGGTACTCACTGAAGACGGCCTTCGGCTGGTCCGGCTTTGAGAACGTCGGAGATGGCGATGGCAGGGTCTCCATTGGCAAAATGCGGATTGTCCCGGCCTCCCGAAACGGCGATGCCGAACCCGTAGCCAGGTACCCGTGTTAAGGTCACCTGGTGGTGCTCCCAGGCAACTCGTTCGCCTCCCTAGAAAGAAGAAAAAGTAAAGAATTATTATAAGAAGATCGGTATTAGGTCTTAATTTGGTTGCTACTAGGAACCGACCGAAATATTCGGTTTCGGCCAGTTTCGGCCAAAATCTTTGGTTTTTCGGCCAAAACGTCCGAAACCTGAGTCTTGAAAAGATGGGATGAGACCATATGCAAGGTCAAATGGTTTGCAAAAAGCGGAAAGGTGCGAAAAATTTAGTGTCTCTAAAAAAAAGGTAAATGATTTTCACGGGCGGGGAAAATTTTCCGCCGGACGGAAAAAATTTAAATAATAATAATTTTTTTTATAGGAAATACAAGTTTCGTTTCGGTTATATTTACCGAAATTAAGATTGAGCCGAATATTCGGGCTCGCTTTGGCCTTCGAAAATTCTTGCTTTGGCCGACCCTAGTTGCTACCCACATACTATCAAGGTAATTTTAAAACTTCAATAAGACACCCCACCATTTTGTTACACATCGCTCATTTGTTGCATTAAATCAAAATTTTTGTTTTGTTTTTTCAAGAGATCAAAAGAAGGCGCTGATGTTTGTACTAACTTCTGGAATTGACTGTAGATGGTGCTAGACGTCGTTACAGAGGTAAAATGCGTAACGGTCCCTTAGATCAGTGGTTCCCCAACCGGTGAACATCGGCACCCTAAGTAGCTGAGAATGCGTAAGGGTACCCGGAAATATTTTGGTAAAAAAAGAGTCGGAAAAAATTAAGTTTTGCTAAAAAAAAGGTCAAATAATTTAAACGGAAGCGGCAAAATGTTCTGCAGGACAAAAAAATGAAATTTTACTAAAAAATTCCCACAGTAAGAGAAAAAATTTCAATCTCCTGAATACAAGGTAAAATTGATTGACACGGAAGTGAAAAAAAATTTTCTGGAGGGCGCCACAAAATTTCGTTGGATTTTGCTAGGGGAAAAAAGGAAGGTGGCCTAGAGTATGAATCCCATTCCCAACGCACCTTAAAGGTGCCGTGGACTTCAAAAAGGTTGGGAACAGTGGCTTAGAGGTTAGTTCAATTGAGTCGGAGCAGATGGATAGTACACTGAAAACGACTGCAGAAGAAGCTAGTCGAAATCGTTAGATGAATAAATAATTAATAGCTGCAAAATGTGGTCTATAATTAATTATTATCCGGCAAGAATTGACATGATCAGCAATACTTTTCTCTCTATATTGGATATAGGTAAGAGAAAGTAAAAAAGTAAATTCCCGTGAGTCAGAAAAGTGTTTGAATGGAAATTTTAAATAGGGAAAAAGTTTCATGAGAGACTGATCTGATTAGAAAGAGGAATAAAAAAGGGGAAGAATAATAAATAGATTAAAAAAAGAAGAGGGTTCTATCTAATCTTAGAATCAAAGGAGCAATTTTGGTGTCTGTGTGCGAGAGAGGGAAGGGGTGCCCCCAAAAAAAGGGAGTGGGAGTGTGCAAAATTCAAAGTTAACGACAAGCCATCAACCGAACGATTCCCAATCTCTTTTTCGAAAACTTCCTTTTAAAGTCAAAAAGAAGACAAAAAAAAAAAAAAGTGAATTTTAATTATATTTTTTTAGGGATGTAAAAGACTTTAAAGTCATTAACAAATACAATGAAGAATCATGTTGGTGTACTATGTATGCATAAATCTAAAGTTTTGTTCTGTGCTTTCACACCAGATTTTTTGAATAGGATATTTAGTTTCCGCCGATATATTAAAATTCAAGATGCAAAATTTATAAGTACTAGCCGCGTCGCCCGCCTTTCGGGTTCCCTGGACCCACCTTAAATTCCTTTTCTTCTTCATTATGAAAAGAAAATTAAGGTGATATTATACTAAATGGGGTATTAACTTTAAATATAAAATTTCAATTTCCCGCAGCCTTTTGGTTTTTGAGATATTTTGTTCAAAAAACACACAGACACCTTTACAAGACTCACTGATTCGTAGGGACGTCAAAACGTATTTTCATCAAAATCTTGACATTGAATTTTCGACATAAGGTTTTTACTACCTAAATATATATATTTAGGTAAGAGAAAGTTAAAAGTAATCAAACTATTTTTTCATAGCTTTATGGAACGGGTAAGCTTCTTCGTGTAACATATTTATAAATTCTTCTTCGCTGTGGCTTATCCCGTTTTTTTTTTTTTTTCTAGGTCGCTCATTTTAATTTTCTCTCCACAAAGCCTATCTTTAACATCCTCAAACTCGAACTTTCTGCTTCTGCAGTCCTCGATCACACAGTCCATCCATCTCCTTTTGGGCCTACCCTTTGGTCTTTCCTTCCACCTTCAAATTCAACATTCTCTTCTCCACATATCTTCTTCTCTTCTCATCACATGACCAAAACCATCTCAGCCTCATTTTCCTGGACCTTGATGTGGCTCCACCACCCTTGCCATTTCTCGGATGTTCTCATTCCCACCTGATCCTCTTGCTTCTTCCCCAAAAGCCCATCTCACCATTCTCATTTCCGCCACATCCAACCTTCTTTCCTGCGCTTCTTATCGGCCAGGTCTCAGGCAGAATATCGCGGGTCGTACCTCAGTTTTGGAAAATTTTCCCCTTTGGCTCTTGTAGACATTTTCTATCGTACAAGACTCAGATACCCCTTCTCCAATTCATCCAACCAACTGAATCCTGTGGTCTAGC
>JAKCPI010017007.1:0-15112 GCA_023213315.1 Euborellia annulipes | reverse complement strand
AAAAAATTACATGAAAGCGTATTTATACAATTTACTTTTCCCTCTTCTGCTTGCTTTTCTTGCGAAGCGCACTTATTAAATATACTCGTATTATATAAAAATGCTTTTTTTTTTTTAAATAATTTATTAAAAACTACGAAAATATGAAGTGTTTACCTGTATATGAGGAGGCGATCAGCCAAAGGGATAAAGCAGTTAAGCTTATAATTGTGATTCTAATTACAACCGGGCTTACTAGATGGTATGGAGGAAGGAAACGGGAACTCACCTCAGTATTATTCCCTCCTCATAGTAACCACAGGGTGTCAGGTCTGACACTAATGACTGAAGAGAGAGACCAAGATAGGATAGATCCTCCAAAAAGACAGCTTTCTGTTACTTGGTGATAAACCAATACATTTTAACCGAAACGTCGTGAGATTTGGAAGTTTTATTGGTGAAGAAACTGCCTCTAGAAATGTGATTCTAATTTCAATCGGGCTTGGGGGCTTACTAGATGATGCGAAACAAATAAGTGAAATAATAATTGGCGAACACAAGATCTGTTTATTAGTCCTGGTTAGTGACTAGGAAGCGCGATTTGCCGAAACGTCACCGAGTTTCAATTTACTTAGATCCTCAACTTTTAATTTTTCTAATTGTAGTGATGAAAGCCTTTAGTGCTAATGACTGTTATCACTTTCCTTTATACGTATATATTACTCTCTTTAAGTGACTTTTTTTCTCAATTTACTGCTTGAATAACATTCCGTAACAATCCTTATAACAATAAATATCCAAGGAAATAGAAAATTGGATGTCGTTGAATGAACGCCATTTTATATTTTATATATATCTAATGTGAAATTAGAAAAGACAAAGAACCGGAGAATGTCCTTAAAAAATAAATCTCCCTTCCTTTGGCTTCTGGCCATAATACGATTTTTGCCAAAAGCACAAATTTGTAATTATTTATCCATTTTTAGTGCCTTTCCATTCTCTCTCCATTTTTTTTATATACCTAATTTATTTTTTTTCTGATAGTATTATTATATATCATTCGATAAAGCTTGTTGACCTGAAAGGCCTGCAGCCCCCCTATTTCTCGTTTTTATTTATATTTTAAGAGGACAAAAAAAAAAAAAAAACTTGCACATTTCATTTTTTTCAATAAAATTTGAATTTTATGGATATATAAATATTTATATACTAAAAAAGAAATTTTAAATTTCAAATCAAATATATGTTCATTGATTAATGCATAGATCCTCAACCTTATTTTGCTCACACCGCCCCCCTTTGAGAATATGTTTTTTTCTAGTGCCCTCGTCCCCCATCTTAATTTTACTTACCACTTGTCGCGAATTTAAAAACTATTCCACGATTATATTTAAACGTGTAATATTATTACAATTATAATTATATAATTATATTATTATTAATCGTAAGATATGATATGACCCCTATCCTATTTCTGAGAGGTTTAAAATGAAGAATGAAAGAAGAATGTTTCAATGGCAGCAATTAAAACGCATAAGTATATGAGGAGGCGATCAGCCAAAGTACTAAGTAGTTGATTGATTTCTTCGATGGGGTGTAAGCTGCACTGCGGCCTCCTGGATCTATTGTGGCCCGCTTTCTTTCATCCTCCTAAGATGTAAATCCTCCTTCAGAGTATTCTTTGCAGACCGGTGGCCTCTAGAAAGCTGAAGTTCTAAGAATGGAAGCTCCTTCGATGACAGGCAATATGCTCCCTATATTCTTCTTCTCTTGTGGATCAAGGGTCCACAATCCTTGAGGAGATGGGCTGGGGTCTCTTCTCCTGATTCACAGAATCTGCATGTGTCAATTTCTTCCAGACCTAGTTTCTTCAGGTGTCCCCTAATTTGCAGTGTCCTGTTGAGAATCCTATTAGTATTCTCAACTTGTTCTTGCTAAGTTTCAGGCAATCCGCAGTTCTCTTCTGGTTAAATGTCCCAAGGAGTTCTTTAGATCGTCTCAGTTTTGATGTTCTCTCCATACCTGAATCCAGAGTAGCCCGGATGGTGTTCATCCCAATTCCGCTGGATGGCTCTGGTTCAGTAAAAGGTGTCTCTGATCCACTTTTTGCAAGCATATCTACTTCTTCGTCGTTCCTCCAACCCAGTGTGTCCTGGAACCCAGCGAAGAGTAACTTTATTTTCTTTCCCTAATTCGTTTAATTTAATTAGGTGATTCCAGACTGTTTTAGAGCTGATTTCAACGCTTTTATTGTAGCCTGACTGTCTGACATTATGGCAATATTTGTTTTCTTGTATTTACTGTCGATGTTGAGTTGTGCACATCTTTCTATTGCATGTACTTCTGCTTGGAAGATACTCGGGTAGCACCCCATTGGTTCAAAGTATTTGGTTCTTGGCCCATATACTCCGACTCCTGTCTCTTCAGATTTTTTTGATCCGTCGGTGTACCATTTTTGGTAGTGATCGAGTTGACGGTTCGAGGAATCTGGGCTCCAATTTCTTTTAGTATTCAACTTTGTAGTGAGGTTCTTCTCAAAACAATATTTCTTTAGCATACTTACAACTTGTTAGTTATATTGAGGAATATTTTTATTAATACACAAGACTGAATTTTATGCATTTTCAGGAAATTTTTATTATCAGGCTCGATTTTACTTAAAAACATCCGTCCGTTCAGTAACATGAAGCCGATTTCTCTTTTTAGTTACTAACATTGTTACAATACTAAATCCACGTGATATAAATGAATACAATACAATATCTTCAATTTACAATTCCCACTCAAACCCCCAAAGGGGGCGTAATCGCTCATGTTGAGAACCTATGGATTAATGAGTTAAGAAAAAGAAAAGCATCCAATTGATTTATTATTTTCTTTTTTTTTTTCTCTCTCCCTTCTTTTTTCCCCATTCAATTGACAGGATTAGCACTAAATTTGCGATCTTAAACTAATGTTGATAGAGACGAGGGTTAGGAGGATTTGTTGTCGCAAATTGCCGGAAGAGCTCTTTGTCAGGGCCGATTGATTGGCGAAGGATCTCAGATTGATCGTCGATTCGATTAAGCATCCAAATGGAAAAATAAACCACTTCTCCCCCACCCACCCCTCTCGTTGAAGGAGGAAAAAGAAAGGAAGTAAGAAAGAAAAAAAATAAAATAAAGTGGGAAAGCAACCAATCGATAGTAAATTTTAAATCAAAGTTAAATCGTCGTGATAAGTTACAAGTTTTTCGGAATTAAATTTTTCTAAAGTACTAAGCCTTGCATATCAAATTCAAGAGTAGATCTTTTGGTTTCGTTGAACCAAGTTAAAAAAAAATTATTATAAGTTATAATAAAAACCTGGTGTGACTCATCGCACAGCACAACTTACCATTATGTAAAGTATTTGTTGGGTGCTGTGAGATCATCACACCAGATTTTTATTATAACTTAATAATTTGTGTTATCATAAAATTCCGAGCCTTCAATTCTTTTTTTTAAACCTGCCTCAATGAATCCCTAAAGATCTACAGTTTTAATTAAAATCGTTAGAATTAATTTTTATAAAATCGAAAAAAGTACTAGTGTAACCGGCAAATTAATTATTTTAATTTAATTTTATTTCCAATTCTAAATTCCCAATTTTATTTTTTATTTAAGTCAATTCATTTATTTTACTCAAGTAGAAAATCCGTTTATTTTCTCTAAAATTTTTCTAACGTATTTTTAACGACTTTTGTATAAAATTTCCGTCGCCTCATGCAAACGACACGAGCACAATTCAATTGCTTTGTGACTCTCGTCCTGAACAGTTGCATTGGTTATTCACAATATTTTTGCGTCCTGCAAAATTAATTCGACAGCCCTTGTCAATATTATTATAATTTTTTTATTACATAACCCTTATGTATTAATACTTTTTTCTGGTTAATTAATGACCCAGTTTTTTTTTTCTCTAATTAAAATATTTTTTTTACGTTCTTCAACTTGTTACCTGTTATACATTTTTATCGTTATTCATATTATTACTGTATCATTTTAAAGAAGAATTAAACCAATTACGTGTTAATTAATAATTGTTAACCCAAAAATTTCGTGTTGTCATTTGGTGTGTGTGCGTGTGAACCCTTCCCCCACCATCAACCATCTTCAACGACAATTTGGCAACGGGAAACGAAAATTCATCCTAACTGGTACCCATCCTGGAGCCAGCAGAAAATCATCTATCATAAATAGCATCCAACCTGGAGCTATAATCTGCATAATATTTATTATAAATGACACCCGATCAAGGGCAAACTTTATAATATATCTATTATAAATGGCGCCCAACGTGGGGCCAACTTCATCAAATCTATTATACTAGTACTTTTTGGCCGATTTTATTTAAAACTTTATTTACGGGTCCCAGTGGGGAACCTAATTTCAACCTCGTAGCCTACATTATCTTGATTCTTTTTTTTGTGAATAAATGAAGAAAGCCGTTTTTTTTTTACCGAAACGTTTTACTTGTGAGTTTAAAATAAGGACTGAAAATGACTAAAAGTCAATTTTTGAAAGTTCTTTTATCACTTTTTTTATTCAAAGTCCTTTTTGGCATCTGAAGCCATTTAGGCCCTTTGTCTATTTATTTTAATTGATTGGTAGCCAATTCAATTAATATAAACGCTGCCTGAGACGGGATTCGCTCAGGAGCCCACATCTTGTGGGCACGTGGATGGCGACCACGAGTTGCCCGAGTTGGGACAGCCAGTCCCTCACTTCTTTGTATTATGTCTGTCTCTTTCTTGCTCTTTTCAACAAGCGTCAGACCGTGCGACGGCCCGGCCTGTTTAAGCCATTTGGACCCCAATATAGATATTTTCATAATAACGGTTATCGTATAAAGTCTTATATGGCCTAAGTTGCCGAAAATACTGTGTGAATGTGAGTGTAAATGGGAAAAAGTGTGTTAAAAAAAAATCGAATAAATTTGTGTGTATACAGCTATTATTTGCGCCAACTTATTATTTACGAATAGGCCTACTAAAAATTTCTAATATACAAGAAAAGGTAATACGAGAAAGTAAAAATAGATATAGACTAAGGGCGTGGTGCTTTCATATTAGTGTGACGTCAATTGCGTGATACAGTAAAATGAAATTAATTGAAATTTTTTTTTTTAATCTCTTTTGGTGATTTAAAAAATTAATCCTTCCATTAAAGACGAATATCTCGATGGCATTTAGAAATTTACAATCAAGAAAATACAGTGCGATAAAATGATTTAGTTGCAGTTGGTTTTTTGTGCATAACTTCCATATTACTGTACCGAAATTTTCCCATTAACCCCCACGAAAGTTTCTACTTAAGATGGGCGCCTCGGGGTGCTTTTATTCCTATTCGGGAGATCACAGCGGCCACAATTTTGAAGCTATCGACCTCAAATTTTTTTTTAAATTAAAGCTATTTAAAATATCTACCAACTTATAAAAGCCCTTTTTTTGATTTTCGAAAAAATAAATTTTTTTTTTAGATTAACCGCATTAAATAAAAGATATTTTTAAAAAATTCGCTCTATATCTTATAGATAATTAAATTAGTAATCTTTGTGAAATGGAATAAATCCCTTGTATTCCTATGGGAAAAACTAACTCCATCTCTTGCCGCCTCGAGTAACTAGGTAGTGAATCGTCTTCTAACGGTTTTTCGAGTCCGTTAAATAAAAATCTAATCCCCCTGTCCCACTGGATATGGGAATCGACTCGGTGGCTTGTTAAAAATCGATTTACTGCTATGCCAAAATAAAAGTACGAGTAATCAATTGAATATGATAATCCCTGAAGATGAATTATCTTTCATTAATAAATGAAGTTTTGATATTATTATTATTATATTTTCAATTCTTCATCTTCTTAAACACTTTTTACGACAGACCAAGTAAAAAACAAAAAAAAAAAAAAAGAAAATTTCATTATTTTTATGATCCGTTTTATCCAGTAGCCATTTGGTGAACCCGCTATTCATATCTTATCTATAAACAAGCGGAAATAGCCTCCACCCTCCTTTGCTGTTTAAAAAAGGATTTTAGCTTAAAATGATATTCCTTTCCCAAGCCGGGCAATATGGAGAAAAGAAAAGAAAAAGGAATATAATTAAAAAAAAAAAGGAAAGAAATTTAAATCTAAGCAAGCGCGGTTTTATGTTAAGAAATATATATTATGATAACGCAAAAATGGGGAATGAGGCGAGAGGGAGGGAATTTAATCTTAAGAAATATATATATATATAATTCAAATTTAATAGCTTTTGACTTTATTATGTTACGTTAACATACATCTGCTACGTTTATTAAAAATCTTTTTTTTTTTTTTTTAAATAAAACAATAATAATCTTCTGACTGTCGCACAGCAAACAACTTTCTCTTTCCTTCGGTAATCGAAAGTTGTGTCACACCAGATTTTTCGTGTCGACATATATTTAGTTTCGGCCGATATATTAGAATTCAAGATGTAAAATTTATAAGTATGGGAAAATATTTATATTTTGTTACCAAGGCAACCATTTTTCCTATGAAGTACAAGAGTAAAGTGGTCTTCAGAAGATTTCAATGGCAAAATGAGAATATACATTTGAAAGAGCATCTAAAAAATAATTGATTTTTGAATTTTTAAAATCGTTGGAATGAATTTTGAGAAAATCGATAAAAACTGAAAAAGTACATCAGTAAAGTATTAGTACTCTTTAGCCAATTTTGTTTAAAAGCTTATTTTCACGCCTCAGGTGGGTGCTTAACTTAAATATAAAATTTCAACCTCCTAGCTCAATTCCTTCATGCTTAAAATTGAACACAGACATACAGACACAGACAGACAGACCAATGTCGCGAAAACCACTTTTGAATTCAGGGGACCTCAAAACGTGAAGATCCACCAAAATCTCGACATCGAATTTTTGACATGAAACCAATACTTTCTATGTCCCCCCCCCCGAATTGTTAGCTCGGCCCCGCAGCACGAAAATTTTAGTTTTTCAAAAAGGAAATGTTCCGCGGGCGGCACATGGGAAACATTTTTGTTCCGTGGATGTCAAAAATTTTGAGTCTCTAAAAAAAAGTTAAAATATTTTTATGGAAGGGGAAAAAATTTCTATATACGCCCCTGACATATATATACGAGTATGCAGTGAACAGGGGGTTTAAATGTATATTCTACTTTTGCTCTCAAAATTGTTTGAAGCACACTTTACTCCTGTACTTCATAGAGAAGATAGGAGAAATGGTTGCCATGGTAACAAAATATAAATATTTTCCCATGTATAAATTTTACATTTTGAATTTTAATATATCTCGACACGAAAAATCTGGTGTGACAAGCACAGAATCCAACTTTCGATTACCGAAGGTAAGAGAAAGTTGTGTGCTGTGCGCCAGTCACACCAGATTTTTTACTTTTATTGAAATAGTTTCCTTGAATCTGTTTTTAAATAAACTTTTTTTTGCTATTTCCCTTTGATTTTAATTGATTTGTGATAGAAAAATTTTTTTTCGATTAGAAATGGCGAGTAGGCTAAATTCTATTTTCCTAAAAGTATTCAAGTACCGGGTTTCGTTCTCTATATATTTCATATATAGGGTAAGAGAAAGTAAAAATTGAGGGATGAGCGTTTAAAAAAAATTTAAGATCTCTATTAATAAGGACCTCCCTTAAATATATAGTGAAATGCGGGTCTTATTTTAGATTTATCACAATAATAATTCTGTTCTGATAAGTATTATTATAGAATTGATTAAAATTAGAGATGAAAACTCTAC
Source organism: Euborellia annulipes (assembly GCA_023213315.1). Taxonomy (NCBI): domain Eukaryota; kingdom Metazoa; phylum Arthropoda; class Insecta; order Dermaptera; family Anisolabididae; genus Euborellia; species Euborellia annulipes. The sequence continues at coordinate 7,356 of JAKCPI010017007.1, read as the reverse complement.
TGACAATGTTAAATTTTATATATTTATTATTATTAGAATTTCGTATCGGGAGACAATGTTAAATTTTTCTTCATTACTAAATATTAGATTCCCTACTAAAGTTTGTTTGCAGGATATAACATATATAAAATATAATTTTTTTTTTATTTTTATTTATTTTTTTTAGAAAACTTTAATCTTGTTTTATCTCTCTCTTCTCTTACTCTTGAGCTTTATAAATAAACTACACTTAAAACTTTATTTTTTTTCTAACTTTTTAATGAAAAAATTGTGATGTGGTCATCACATGGATTTATTTATTAGAATATAAAATAAATTAAAGCCCTATTTACACGCTCCGATAATTTATTTAATTATTTAATTTAATTAAATAAATTTTTTTAAAATTAAATAGAACGTTTGGTTAAAATTAATTAAATTCTAACCATTTGATTATTTTTTATTAGTGACCGGTCACTGTGGCGATATTTTTATTTATAACAAGTCGGAAAAACAGAACAAGTAAAAATTTCAATTTGAGAGAGAAAATCGGATAAGTTTAGATTGAGTCGAAATCAAACCGACTTAAAAAAATAGAAAAATTTTATAAAAATAATTGCTATCTTCTTCAGGACAATCACTCTTTGAAAAACTTGCTTTCCGATATTTTTTTTTTTTTTTTCAAACATTCACACTTTTTTTCTCATTCACATTCACACTCACACACACATTCACACAGTCTTTTCGGCAACTTAGGTCATATAAGACTTTGACGATAACCGTTGTAATTAATATATCAATTTGGGGTTCAGGCAATTCTATTTAAGCCATCTAGTATCCAAATGGCTGGACTGCCTGGGTCCGAACCCGCGACGTTTGGTATAGGAAAAATTCGAGTTGAAAAATTGATTAAGAAAAGGCGAGGGTCCGCCGCAGGCAGCTGGTGGGGTCCAGAGGGGTTAATAATAATAATTTTTTTAAAGATTTTTTTAAATCCAGCAACTAAACCCCTTTAAAAAAGAATTTTTTTAATGAATTTGAATTTTAATCCAATTCTTGCTTCGGGGTCAATCCAAAATACATTGGCGGATCGGTTTTAGAGATCCAAATGCAAAATTATCGAGATTCTGACCATTCATTGCATAGGCGTAGCCAGGGGGGGTTTTGGGGGGTTTCAACCTCCCCCCACCCTCATGGAACCCAAGCCATGACTAGATATTTAAGCTCTATAATACAAATTATATATCGTGATATATAATAATTTACTCTAGCTAAAAAAAAATACCAAATTGATTTATAAATACCATAAAATAATTTTAAATTTTTCAAATTTTTGAAAAAAATTTTCTTGAACCCCCCATCAAAAATTTCTAGCTACGCCAATGATCCAATGTATATATAAAATTAAACCGAATATTTTTTAATACAATAGACCTATATTAAAAATAAATTTTTATATAAAATACGAAATTTTTACTTTCTCTTATTTATATTATACACAATTTTCATTTTGGCTCTAAAAAAATCTGAAATCAAATCAACTTTTTTTCGATTTATTGACAGAATTATTAAATTAATAATAACGAATCGAAAATGTTCTTCTTCAACCAGAATCGTTTTTGAAGTATAAGTTTAGAGTTTTGAGGAACATAGTCCCCCCCCTCCCCGTAACACCGGACACGTTTTCAACTTATTATTCAATCTATACTTTTGACGATTGAATATCTTAAATTTTTATATTTTTTCTTTTCTTTCAATTCAATTTAAAAAAAAAAAAAATCTCACCTTAGAAAAATAATAATTTTCATATCCGTTCCCCCACTTCTTTTTTTTTTTTTTTGAGATCCAATCTCCATTTTCTTGACCATTTCATGCTTTTGGCTTGAATGGTCTCTCTCCCTTTCTTTCATTCTTACACTAGGGAGAAAAGGAAAAATAAGTAGGGGAAGGAAAATTGGATGCGCTTGCATTTGCAAGATTTTCACAGTCCTATACACAAACACAGACAAACAAAACTCATAAAATTCTTACATTTATCTGTTAGAATATTTCTTTTTTTTAATTGTTCAAAAACGGAAATACTGTAGGACAAATAATGCAAATGAAAAATAGTTTATAAGTAAAAATTATTTAGAATTTTTATTTATAAATATGTTTATTTACAGGGGGAAAAGCTGCAGAGAGTCAGAGATTTCAAATATCTGGGCTCGATTGTGGCTAGTGAGGGGGTCTTGATAAAGAGCTAGACCACAGGATTCAAGTTGGTTGGATGAATTGGAGAAGGGTATCTGGAGTCTTGTGCGATAGAAAGATAAATGCCAAGGCAAAGGGAAAAATTTTTAAAACTGTAGTGCGACCCGCGATAATTTATGGCACTGAGACCTGGCCGATAAAGAAAGCGCAGGAAAGAAAGTTGGATGTGGCGGAAATGAGAATGGTGAGATGGGCTTTGGGAAAAACAAGAAGGGATAGAGTGAGGAATGAGAAGATCCGAGAAATGGCAGGGGTGGTGGAGGTATCCAAAAAGATCCAGGAAAGTAGGCTGAGATGGTTTGGTCATGTGATGAGAAGAGAAGAGGAATATGTGGGGAAGAGAATGTTGAATTTGAAGGTGGAAGGAAAGAGACCAAGGGGTAGGCCCAAAAGGAGATGGATGGACTGTGTGATCGAGGACTGCAGGCAGAAGGGATTGGAGTTTGAGGATGTGCAAGATAGGGCTTTGTGGAGAGAGAAAATTAAAATGAGCGACCCCTAGAAAAAAAAAAAAAAAATAGGGGATAAGCCACAGCGAAAGAAGAAGATTTATAAATATGTTACACGGAAAACTTACACCACGTTCCCTCCAAACTATGAAAAATAGTTTGATTACTTTTACTTTCTCTTACCTAAATATATATATTTAGGTAGTATTGGCCTTATGTCGAAAATTCAATGTCAAGATTTTGATGAAAATACGCGTTTTGACGTCCCCTGAATCAGTGAGTCTTGTAAAATTGTCTGTGTGTTTTTGAACAAAATATCTCAAAAACAAAAAGAGCTAGGAAATTGAAATTTTATATTTAAGTTAAATACCCCGCTGTTATAATAATAATAATTTTCTTTTCATAATGAAGAAGAAAAGGCTAGGTGGGTCCAGGGAACCGAAGGCGGGCGACGCGGCTAGTACTTATAAATTTTGCATCTTGAATTTTTAATATATCGGCTGAAACTAAATATACTTATTCAAAAAATCTGGTGTGAAAGCACAGAACAAAACTTTAAATGTATGCATACATAGTACACCAACATCATTCTTCATTGTATTTGTTAATGACTTTAAAGTCTTTTATATCCCTAAAAAAATATAATTAAAATTCACTTTTTTTTGTCTTCTTTTTTGACTTTAAAAGAAGTTTTCGAAAAGAGAGATTGGGAATCGTTCGGTTGATGGCTTGTCGTTAACTTTGAATTTTGCACATCCCACTCCCTTTTTTGGGGGCACCCCTTCCCTCTCTCGCACACAGACTCCAAAATTGCTCTTTATTTTAAGAGTAGATAGAAACCTCTTCTTTTTTTTTAATCATTTATTATTCCCCTTTTTTATTCCTCTTTTCTAATCAGATCAGTCTCTCATGAAACTTTTTCCCTATTTAAAATTTCAATTAAACACTTTTATGACTTAGGGAATTTAACTTTTTTACTTTCTCTTACCTATATATGTAATATAGAGAGATAAAGTATTGCGATCATGTCAAATTTTGCCGGAAATAATTAATTATAGACCACATTTTGTAGCTATTAATTATTTATTAATCCAACGTTTCGACTACTTCTTCTGCAGTCGTTTTCAAGTACTATCCACATGCTCCGACTCAAGTGAACTAACCTCACACTGTTTCCCTAACCTTTTGAAGTCAACGGCACCCCAAAGGTGCGTTGGGAATAACATTACACACTCTAGGCCACCCTTCTTTTTTTCCCCCTAGCAAAATCAAATTTTTGGCGCCCTCCAGAAAATTTTTTTTCACTTCCGTGTCAATCAATTTACCTTGTTTTCGGAGATCGAAATTTTTTCCTCACTGTGGGAATTTTTTTAGTAAGTTTCATTTTTTGTCCTGCAGAACATTTTGCCGCTTCCGTTTAAATTATTTTTTTAGCAAAACTTAATTTTTTCCGACTCTTTTTTTTACCAAAATATTTCGGGGCACCGCCTACGCATTCTCAGCACCCAGGGTGCCGCGGTACACCGGTTGGGAACCACTGATCTAAGGGACCGTTACGCATTTTATATATGCAACGACGTCAGCACCATCTACAGTCAATTCCATGAAGTTAGATACAAACATCAGCGCCTTCTTTTGATCTCTTGAAAAAAACAAAAGTTTTGATTTAATGCAACAAATGAGCGATGTGTAACAAAATGGTGGGGTGTCTTATTGAAGTTTTAAAATTACCTTGATAGTATGTGGGTAGCAACTAGGGTCCGACCGAAACAAGATTTTCAGCCGAAACCGAAACCGAATATTCGGCCTCAATCTTAGTTTCGGCCGAAACCGTAACCGAAACAGAAACTTGTATTTCCTATAAAAAATTATTATTATTTTAAAATTTTTTCCGTCCGGCGGAAAATTTTTTCCCCGCCCGTGAAAATCATTTTACCTTTTTTTTAGAGAGACTAGATTTTTTCCGCACCTTTTCCGCTTTTGCAAACCATTTGACCTTTTTTTGCATGTGAGTCTCATCCCATCTTTTCAGACTCAGGTTTCGGCTACGTTTTGGCCGAAACAAGGATTTTTGGCCGAAACTGGCCGAAACCGAATATTTGGTCGGTTCCTAGTAGCAACCAAATTAAGACCTAATACCGATCTTCTTATAATAATTCTTTACTTTTTTCTTCTTTCTAGGGAGGCGAACGAGTTGCCTGGGAGCACCACCAGGTGACCTTAACACGGGTACCTGGCTACGGGTTCGGCATCGCCGTTTCGGGAGGCCGGGACAATCCGCATTTTGCCAATGGAGATCCCTGCCATCGCCATCTCCGACGTTCTCAAAGCCGGACCAGCCGAAGGTCGTCTTCAGTGAGTACCACTTTATCTTTTTCTCTTCACCCCCATGTATATTTTTATTCTCTGACAGATTGCAAGATCAAACATATCCAATACAAGCAAAGCGTTATCCATGTAATCGTTTTTTTTTTTTGTCTTGTCTCGTCTTCTTTTCTTTTTTTTTTTTTTCTTTTTAACGAGTTATTGGTTCGAGATCTTTTTTTTTTTCGTTCTTATTTGAGTCGTTGATCGAACTCTTCTCTCTTTCTCTCAACCCCCAACCCTTTCTATTTCCTTTTCTTTACGTATTACCGACTTAAAAAGCCTTGCAATTTATATATATATTTCAAGTTAGAGTATATTCGATTTCGCCCCTCCGGGAAAATTGAACTGGAAGATAATTTTAACGAAAATTGAACATAGATATTGAACAAAAGAACAGAATGTTGTGGGAAAAATAAAAAAAATCATTATTTATTTTCTAAAAAATTTTTGTTGCTTCATGGGCCCCTCTTCGGCATGTGGGTCCTAAGGCTTTGCTTCACAAATCCTCGGTGGTCAGGATCAATTTTAATTATTTATTTTAATTAATTTAATTATTTTTTTTACTTTCTCTTACCTCTATATGGGTCATTCCATGCCAAATCGACAAATTTTTTTTCCTCGACCCCGCGGATTTCGCTGAAAATTTCCTATCTTTTTTCTACCCCTTAAAAAGACATTTTTTAGAATTTTTTCAAATTTTTTTTACCCAACTAAAAAATAGTTACATGGATTTGAAAAAAAAGCACACTTTTTTTTCAAATAACTATAACTTATTTTAAAATTGATATTTCGGAACCCCGCTAGGCTATAAATTTTGTGTTGTTAATGTAGTTTTCAGAAAAAATAAAAAAATTATTTCGTGAAGCCCGGAATATGAAATTTCAGTTTTTTTGAAAAAATCATAATTTTAGTCCGACCATTTTTTTTTTTTTTAACTCAAAAACAAAACTTCAACTAATTCTACAATTATCCCCGCTAATTTCAAGATGTGCCGACGATTGCTTTTAATTTTTTTTTGGGTTATAAAAAAATTTTCTGAAAATTTGGTTAAATTTTTACGTAACTTTTTTGTGAAATTTTATCAGCTTTATAGTGAAACTTTTTAGAAGTTGAAAAATGATATTTTATTCGGAAAATTTTTAGGTCATTATACTAAAGTTTCACGAGAAAGCTGGAAAAAATTTCTAAAAAAGTTACGTAAAAAATAAACCAAATTTCAAGAAAAATTTTTTTATAAATAAAAAAAAATAAAAAAGCAATAGTCGGGATCATCATTTGAAATCTTCTAAGGCCACTTTACTCTTTACTTCAGGGAGAAATCGTGGCCATGGCAACAAAATATAAATATATTCCCATACCCATAAATTTTACATCTTGGGAATTCTAATATATCGGCGGAAATTAAATATATCTCGACACGAAAAAATCTGGTGTGACAAGCACAGAACATAACTTTCTGATTACCAAAGGTAAGAGAAAGTTGTGGTGCTGTGCGACAGTCACACTTCAGATTTTTAATTTAAGAAATTCCCTAAAAATTTTATTATTACTACCTCTAATATTACTGACGAGAAATAAATACCCGCTGACGAAAGGGCGATAACGTTTTTTTTTTTATAAAATTTAACCACGCAACGTTTTGAATCAGAGTAAAAGCAATAACTCCGTTTCCACTTAGAATTATTTTGGACAATATGTTTTGTAAAATTGACAGATAGAGACGTGTGATATCAAAACGAACGGCATCAGCTCCTTCTCCGCCCCCCCCCGCCCCAGTCAACTTCTCATTCATCCCCGAGAATCAAATCGATTAAGGATAACCGGATTAGGGCAAATTTTATCTTGGTTTCTCACCCAGCAATCAATAGGTCATTAGCTGACAATAAAACAAGATTTGCATAATAATTTGCGGTTTATTCACAGCCTGCTCTTTGATTGATGTCTGAGATCAAATACTCAATCAGGATTTTGATTAAAAAAATGGCAAAAAAAAATATATATATATATATATATATACCTTTGATAACGAAATTATCTGATTCTGATGATGAAGATATTAATAGGGAGTGAGTGACCTTTTTTCAAGGCGGGCTTGAATAAATAAATGTGAAAAAAATTTTTTTCGAGAAATCATATTATCCAATTTCAATGAATATTAATTTCAGAAAAATAAGAATTGAATGAAATATATGCGCGGACAAACGTAATGAAATTTAGAAAACTTAATGAAAGTCGACCACAAAAAATAGCTTCTATTTAATTTGCTTTATGAGGCGAAAGGATTCATTTAAATATTTTAATACAGCTT
>JAKCPI010017006.1:0-19445 GCA_023213315.1 Euborellia annulipes | reverse complement strand
ATTAACAAGATTATTAATATTTTTAAAGCATTAGAGGGACAAGATTACATTATTGAACTTGAGAGTGTTCATATTTTTAGGTACATTTCATTATCTTCATATAAATATGAATATTCATATATATATATATATTCATATCAATGTTTTTTTTTTTCAATTTACAGGGTTCCATTTATAGTCCAAAGTATCGTGGAGATCAATTCTTAAATATTGAATACTCAATGTAACATGATTTATTAAATAATTTTGGTCCACTGAATACGAAAATAATATTTTTGTTCAAATGGCTCTACTTTTCGAGATAAAGACAATCCAATTTATACTGAAAATTAAATTATAGAAGAAAAGAATGTTTTTTCAAAGGTTTATTTTAAAATTATCAAATTATAAAGCGCTATAAATCAGAGTTAAGAAGAACGTTTTATATAGATTCTCCTAGGTGTTTTTGGTTCTGTTTACCTTGAGTCTATTAAAACAAAACAATTTATAGACTAGGTTGATACGTTTATGCCGCAGAAATTTTTCTTTTTTTTTTTTTGTTCCCCGGTATGGTGATTCAAAATTGAATAATAATCAGCTGTAAGTAGAATTTGATCCTGTAAAAAAGAAAAATTTTACTTCATACCTGCATCTCGTAACTTCCTCTGGAGTTGGCCCCATAGAGGTTTTTTTTTTTTTTAAACATTCACACTTTTTTCTCATTCACACTCACACTCACACACACATTCATACTCTCTTTTCGGCAACCCAGGCCATATAAGACATTTACGATAATCGTTATTGATTTAATATACCTATATGGGGTCCAGGCATTCTTATTTAAGCCATTTGGTATCCAATTGTCTTAAATAAAATCATCCGACTGCCTGGGGTCCGAACCCGCGACTTTTCGTATACGAGGTTAGCACACTAACCCCTACACCAAGCTCCGAGGGCCCCATAGAGGTTCGAAACACTTTGTGCAGCCCTGCTCACTAGCTCTTTTTGTTTTTAATTCTACAAATTTATTTGTTGTTTATTTACATCCTTTTTCTCAATGACATTTAAGACATGTCCTGATTTAAATAATTTTAGGACCTTTATATCAATTTGACCCCTTACTATTGGCAAATAACCAAATTTTGTTATTTTTTAAATACACATAGGCCTAGAGTGTGGCGTTGTTTTTTTTTTTTTGACACCAGGGTGCTCTACTTTCGGCAGAAGTTTTGCCTCTATAGTTCATGCACGATCCTTTAAGAAATATTTATTGAAAGATTCACTAGAAAATAGCATTTTATTTATTAATTCAGCGTCAATATTCTAACTAAAATTTTTTATTACCTACAATTTTGACACCCCTGGGCATCTCTCAAAAAAATTGACACTTTTTCATGATTTCTGCTTGAATTTCTCGAACAGTCCCCATTCTTATTACATAAATCAAATAGAGACGCCATTTTGGTTTTAGTATGGGATAACCTCAAAAACCAAAAAAAAAAAAGAAGGAAATATTTCATGCATAAATTAAATAATAAGTGAGCATTGCAACGCTTTCATTGAATGAGTTCAATGAATTCTCTTTTCATAAATAATTTCTTTATATAAAAATAAACTATTTCTAAATTATTATTATAACCTTTCCTTCCTTTTACTTTTATTTATTTTATAAACGATTTAATACATAAAATAAATAAGTGAATTTAATACTTATTTTATAATCGAAAAAAAAAAATCATTTTAATTAGTAGAACGTAATAATATTTTTTTTTTTAAATTATTACCAAGCCTATAAATATTTTAATAAAAATAGTTTTAAGTTATATATTCTAAATAAAATCATTTGTTATTTGACATTTAAAAGTATTTATTATTACTTTACTAATAATTGGAAAGTAATATTAAAAGAAAAATTTGAATATTTCTCTCCATTGCATTTCTTGTTGATATTTTGTCTTAAAATTTTGTTACATTCTAATTTTTCTTTTGTGGGCGAATTAAGAACAAGAGGTTCCTTTACCCTAACACAGGAAGCGAGTACTCTGCCTCTCTACTTTTATAATTTAAACTTTGAGAAAATAGAATCATCATGAAATTTTTTATTAATAAATTTTTGTATTTTTTATTATACGTTCTAAATCATGCTAGTTTTCTGATTAAAATGATACACAACACTTGTATTTAAATTTGTTAAAATATAATTTAAAAATTCATTTTTTAATTGAGGTGAGAATTGGCCGTCCGCCATTTTCCAAAACAATTCCGCAACAATAAGTAAGAAAGAATATAATTAATTAGACTAATTAATTAAAAATAAAATAAAATAAGTAGTGTAATATTGTTATACTTGTATTTAATATTTTAAAAAATGTAATATTATACTCTTACGGACTTAAATTATAAATTTTTTTTTTTGTCACGTAAAATCATTAAAAAATTAATACTTATTAAACTAAGTATTATATTCAAGACTTCCTCTATTTATAATAGATAATTATATTGCTTAAATAGCGTTGATAAAAGGGGCGGTCTTTAAATTTCCATATGATTATAATAACCAAAAGAAAAAAAAACAAACAAAGCTTTCATTTATCTTCTTCTTTTTTTATCTTTATTGATCTAGGATTTCTTACCTACGCCCTGAATTTATTATTATTTTTTCTCTCTTGCCATTACAAGTTTCATCAAAAAGACAACAATTAAGAGTTAACAATCAAATTATTATTTGAAATATTAAATTATATTCTTTATTTATTATTGTTGCGTAGTTGTACAAAAAAAAAAAGAAAAAATGGCGGACATTTTCACCTCAATTAAAAAATGCATTTTTAAACTAAATTTTAATAAATTTAAATACAAATGTTGTATATAATTTTAATCAGAAAAATGGCAAGATTTAGAGAATTTGCTCCAATTGTGTATAAATGCAATTTTATAAACGCCAAATAGTAAGTGAAAGTAAACCCAAAAAACAAAAAGTTTTAAAACTTCATTTGCTCGTTTGTTTGTTTGTTCTTTAACAAAATTAGAAATCCAAGTTGTAATTTTAATATCCAAAGTACAGTATAATTTAAAAGTAATTAAAATAAGATTATTTCCGTTCTGAATCCTTAACTATTGTATAAAAATCTTTTTTTTTTTTTTCAATCATAAATCATAAGATAGATATATCAAGATATTTATTTATTTATTTTAATGCTTTTGTTTTGTAAGGTGAAAGTTTTTTTTTTATTTTAAATGATAATTTTTTAGTTTTTTAAGTGAAAATAATTTATTATTCCATGAACGCAATATACGGGCCATCATCAACGTTGTGAGGTCTATTAATTTGAATTTACATAAATGAAGAAATCATAGGATGAACAACTGGGAGGATTATTTCAATTAGGAAACATAGAATCTTGTGTTTTAACTTTAACTTGGTTATATATTTATTTTAAAGAATTTTAACGCCATGATTCGACAAGTTTGTTGCTAATCTAACATCTAGATTATGTATTGTTGTTATTGGCGAATATCAAGAATAACGAAATCCTATCAGTTAATCGGAGTATTATTTATTTATTTATTTATTTATTATCTTCTTTTGATTCTGTTTCGCTTTGATGATTTTTTTTTTTTTTGAAAAATATTATAAAAAGTATGTCGCAAAGAATTATTATTATTGTTTTGTTTTGATGATTGCTTTCTATAGGTTTATTTTTCTATCTTGTTGGCAATTGTATTGTTTGTACTATTATTATTATTTTTAAAATAATCAGTTAAATCAAAAATCTAGATTAGAAAGTTTTTATTTAAAAATTCTTGAACAAAGTTTAAATAGATTGTGTGCACTGAAGAAATTAATCTAATTCTATATATATTGTGGTTAGAAAATTTGAAATTTTTATTTTTTTTAATTATTTATTTGGATTTTTAAGACAAAAAATGCATTAAAGTCTCCAAATTAACAAAATAATAGCATCGTTTAATTTGACAAAACAAGAGACTAAATTAAATATAATATCCTTTTTAAACAAAAAGTTTCAGAGATTAGAGATACTAGCATTTATAAACATTAACCTCTAAATCACGGATATAAGGAAGGAAAAAAAAATTCCACGATACGCTTTAATTGCCATTTTATTTATTTATTTATAAAATAAATTCAATCGCTTGGGAAAATCCTTTTTTTTTTGGGAAGACCTTCAATGATTTGATTTTTTTTTTACCTTCTCAGTCGCCAGAATTTCTCATAATGAAAAAAATAAATAAATTTTCTCTTTAATTGGGTTTTTAATTCTTTTAAAATAATCCTTAATTATTTCTAATAATGAAAAAACGTAAACAATTAAATATTATTATAAATAATAACAAACAGAAGTGAATTATGGCGGAATTTAAGTGAAATAACCTTAAAGCTAAAATAATTTTTTGGAATTAAATCCTAATTGGATAAAACTGGTATATTAGATGATTCTCTTCTTCATAGAGAGAGAAATTCTTTAAAATTTTATTTAATATCTTTGATTTTATCTATGTATATATATAGAGAGAAAGTATTGGATTCATTTCAAAAATTTGATATCTAGATTTTGATGGATATACACGTTTTGAGAGTCCAAATTGATCTGTCTGTCTGACCGTGTGTGTGAACAAAATATATTTCAAGAAAAGCTGCAACACACGTAACTGCAAACTTGACTAGCATGCATGTGCAATCTTTTTGTACCAGCACTTGGGCACAAGCATGCTCGTACAAGAAACAGTTTATGCCAAAAATTAACCTAAAAATGAGCTAAACAAAAGATTATTTATTCGAAAATAACAAGAAATACTCACTTACTTTAAACAGACACAATAAATATTAATATTTAAATTGAAATATTAAATAAATATCAAATTCCAAAACGTCTATAAAATGGCGGAGAGTTTTGCTTGCGCAAATATGCTTGTTTTATATAATTAGATATTACTTCATGTACCCGAAAAAAGATATAAGGGTGTGCCGCCGGGAGTCGAACCACGGATCCACCGATTTGCGCTCAGTGTGCTCTTACCACTAGACCACAGCACGGCATTCGGGCAAGGGCACACTGAGCGCAAATCGGTGGATCCGTGGTTCAACTCCCGGCGGCACACCCTTATATCTTTTTTCGGGTACATGAAGTAATATCTAATTATATAAATCTCCGTTTCGCGGCTTACCTACGCGATGTATATAATATCTTAAATATTATATATAATTTCTTATTTACAAATATGCTTGTGCATGATTAAAATTCAATATAGCATCAAGCGGCTTGCACAATTAAAATGCTTGCTGCCTAAAAATTATCCTACAGTAGCTACAGTTTGCTTGTAAAAAAAGATTGAACGAGCATCTCAAGTTTGCAGTTACGTGTGTAGCCGCCTGAACGAAAAGAGCTAGAAGGTTGAAATTTTATATCTGTTAGGTACACGAAGCTTTTGAACAAAATCGGCCAGAGAGTACTAGTACTTTACTGGAAACTTTTGCAACTTGGATATCCTTAAAAAAAAATCTTTTAATATGTCCTTAGTTGCTGTTATTATTGTACTGCACTCTTATTTTTTCATTTGTGGTTATGCCTGCAAGATTTCTATTAGAGAGACAGAACAGACAAGAGTACATTGAATGCATATAAAGCAAGTAAAAACATTACATGTCTGTGTGTGTGTGTGTGTGTGTGTGTGTGCACCCAATTTATATCAACCGCATCGTCCGTCCTAAATGAATAAATAATTTTGAAATTATCTTGCAAAATGAAAGTCTCTCTCTCTCTTAAAAAAAAGAATAATTTTGATTTGAATAGGTACTTTTACTTTATTTTTACTAGCCACGCCGCACGCTTACGGCGGACCCTATCCTTCCTTAATCTTGTGCATACATTTTTCAATATATAAATACTTTGAAAAATTATCGCTGGAATATCTGGTTGCTTCGATTGGCAACTCTCGCATTTGGATACCAAATGGCTTAAGGGTTCAGGAGCAACGTCTAAACGTACTTTAAAAAAAAACTAAACTATTATAAGGAATTTTTCAATGCGGGTTTTTTATAATGAATTAAATTCATATGAGATTATTGGGACATCGAGCTATAATTCTTTTAATGATTTATTAAAAAATTATCGTAATTAATTTTTTTGTTATCAAGCAAATACAAAAAAACAATCTGTCACAATAATCATTAATTTTTTTTTAAATTTAAAAATGAATTTATTGTTATTATTAATCGCATATTAATTAAGAAATTTTTAAAATAAGCTTAGATGATTTATTTAAAATTCATCTGTCAAATTAGTTCAGCATTCTTGCAATAGATGGCAGGGTAGTCTAACAGCCGATCCCTTAATGGCCTATATTTATATATTTTTATGCTTTTATAAAAGATACATAATATATAATAACATTTATAAAGTATTTATTGTTAAAAGATCAATGAAAATCAACCAAATGCATTAAACATTATTAGCTACCATTCTGACATCTCTTGGCAAATTTTTGAATTACTTGATATTTGGGCATACTTTTATGACCTACCAATAAATTGAGGGGTCTAAATGGCCTCCGAAATAAATAAAAAAATAAAGTTCACCCACTTCCCTTCTTCATCTTCACGATAACAAACAAAAAAAAATGAATAAATTGCCATAAAATAGAAAACTCTGCAATGTGTATCGTATGAGAATTTATAGAAAAAAAAAATGAATATCTTTCATTTCCTTGTCTAAAAAGGATTTCCTTATAATCACCACCACACTCTGAATTATTTTATTTTAAATTTTATTACATTTTCCATTCACATAGCCATTTTGAACATTTTACCTTATATAATATATAATAAAAAAAAAAGGAGGATTCTCCCTTTCATCTCTGGTCACTGTTACAAACGCATATGTTAATTAATCATTTAAAGCTTGAAGCAATTAAGGTTACACGAATGAAATAATAATTTGGTCAAACGAACGAACGAACGCCAAGGAGGTGAATGACTTGGCAAAAAAAAAAAAAAAAAAAAAACGTTTTTTGTTTTATAAACCAAAATTTAGAAGGCCCATGGGACATGGAACACACACTTTTTAGTGCTAGAGGTCTTAAAAAGATCTTAAGGCGGATTAGAACCGAAAGTGTTACGCATGTTTTTCCCGATAAGATGGCGTTGTGTGTCATAATAAGTATGCCCAAATATCAAGTAATTCAAACATTTGCCAAGAGATGTCAGAATGGTAGCTAATAATATTTAATGCATTTGGTTGATTTTCATTGATCTTTTAACAATAAATACTTTATAAATGTTATTATATATTATGTATCTTTTATAAAAGCATAAAAATATATAAATATAGGCCAAGAGGGGATCAGCTGTTAGACTAGCCTGCCATCTATTGCAAGAATGCTGAACTAATTTGTCCGTTGATTTTTAAATAAATCATCTAAGCTTATTTTAAAAATTTCCTAATTAATATGTGATTAACCCATTTCTTCCCGGCGTTGCGTATACGCAACACCAAGTTTAACTTCATAAAATGCAGTCAAAATGAAGTTTTTATGCAAAAGTCATCATTCATTTATTAAAAGGCATTCATAAGCTTTCTTTCTATGTATTTACATTTCAAAATAAGTGCAACACTCCGTGAAAAAAAAATTAATTACTGAACACCTGTTTTTATCAATATTTTTCAATAATTTTTTTCAAGTACTAAAATATATTTAAGTCAACTTTTATGTACATATTCCAGAACGTTATAGATGTGGAATACATATATATTTTTTTTCTTAAATATATTAGACCTATGACACAGTAGCGAATGATACATTTATCCGTTGCGCTGACGCAACGTTGGGAGTTCCCCGCGCAAGTTTTACTAGTAACATCGTATTATAATATCCTTCTATGACTTTCGTATTTTATTTTATTAATATTATTGTTTTATTATTTGCCCTATTTTTGAATTATTGAACATAGAAATCGTTTTCTACAAAAAGAAAATACTAACAGCTGAGAAAATTATAGCTATTTTTGAGGAATTAGAGGGAGAAGAAGCCATTTATGTAGTCATGATAACTCCTAAAGTAGATAAACTAACTGATGAAGAAGAAATAGAAGATGGACTTATAATTATCATTGACGGGGTGAATAATTACAGTAGATATGGTGCTACATTTAAAATGTATGCCAGTATAGACGACAAAACAGATATATCAGTATCTGACACCTTAGAAAATACTTCTGATGAACCACACTAGAAAAAAATGTATCCTATAACAAAGGGGCCGAAGTGTGTCCCAACTAACAGGTATACTCCTAAAAACTGTAAAGTCAGATGTGTCTAAGAAATAAAAAATAAATTTGGGAATTTGACACGCTTACAATTGTTTGAACATTTCTTAGACGAAATTGTGGAGGATATAGTAGAGTTTTGAATAAACTATGCTCAAACTAAAATAACCTGACATTTGTAATTTCAATAAGAACATTAAGAGAGGACAGAACTCTCCATATTATAATCCGCGATGAAGAAAATGCGCAGACGAGATGCAAAATTTGCAAAATCCAGATGATCTACATATGCAAAAAATATCAGTTTCACCTTCATTCACATTTTTTTTTTTAATTTCATGAGTAATAGAATCAATCTTGTTCAGTTTTTTCATACAATCATTAATATTTAACATTTTGAGCAAAGAAAAGTAGGTGATTGAAATAAAAAAAAAATTATTTTTTACCAGGAAACTCCCAACGTTGCGTGAGCGCAACGTTATGTTATGTCAAAATGACAACACATACTGCTAATTTTTAATATTTATCATCTTATTTGGATTACTTTTAAGTGGAATTGATGATAAAATAAAATATTTTTTCAAAATTTCTATTGTCGGGAAGATATGTGATTAATAATAACAATAAATTCATTTTTAAATTAAAAAAAAAAATTAAAGATTATTGGGACAGATTGTTTTTTTGTATTTGCTTGATAACAAAAATATTAATTACGATAATTTTTTAATAAGTCATTAAACAAATTATAGCTCGATGTCCCAATAATCCCTTATGAATTTAATTCATTTAAAAAAAACCCGCATTGAAAAATTCCTTATAATAGTCTAGTTTTAAAGTACGTTTAGACGTCGCTCCTGAACCTCCTTAAATCAATCGAATAGAGTACTCGAAAAAATATTTGTTGTGACTGATCATAAAACAAATAAATAACGAACAAATTAATCCAAAGACAGTATCGTGTAAACAAACTTTCTGATAACAAATAATAAGTGAACACCTTTAAGCTTTTAAGAAAAAAAAAACAAATACAGATTCTCTACTGATGATGAATTTTATTAAAAGAGAAAGACAAAAAAAAGGGGGGCATCATTTATAACCCGAGCAGGAGAGTAAGTGAAGTGACCTTCAAATAAAGAACTTTATTTATTTATTTATATTTATTATTCAAGACACATAGAATGAAAGCCAACTAAGTGAAGTCAGAAAGTGACCCAGAATTTAGAATTTTCAAAAAACAAACAAAAATTCAATGGACAGAAAGTGGTGCAAGTCGATTGTTTTTTTTTTTTTTTTACTTTCTCTTACCTATGTATATATGTAATATATATATAGAGAGAAAGTATTGGATTCATGTCAAAAATTCGATGTCGAGATTTTGATGGATCTTCACGTTTTGAGGTCCCCTGAATCCAAAAAAGTGGTTTTCGCGACATGGTCTGTCTGTGGGTGTGTGTGTGTGTCTGTGAACAAAATATCTCAAGAACGGAAAGAGCTAGGAGGTTGAAATTTTATATTTAAGTTAGGCACCCCCATGGGACGTGACACGAAGCTTTTGAACAAAATCGATCAAAGATTACTAGTACTTTACTGATGTACTTTTTCAGTTTTTTTCGATTTTCTCTAAATTTGCTCCAACGATTTTTTTTTTAAATTCAAAAATCAATTATTTTTTAGATTCTCTTTCGAATGTATATTCTCATTTTGTGATTGAAATCTTCTGAATACCACTTTACTCTTGTACTCCATAGAAAAGATAGGAGAAATGGTTGCCATGGTAACAAAATATAAATATTTTGTCATACTTATAAATTTTACATCTTGAATTCAATTGTACCCTACTGTCGGAAACTAAATACATGTTGACACAAAAAATCTGGTGTGACAAGCACAGAACACAACTTTCGATTACCGAAGGTAAGAGAAAGTTGTGTGCTGTGCGCCAGTCACACCAGATTTTTTTACTTTCTCGTCTACGAAAAAGAGATTTTAGACCCCGTTGAGTAAAAAAAACAAAAACATTTTTCGAATTATAATTGGGTGTGATGTGATCGTAATTGAGGGATGGAAATATCAGTCAAATTGGTATGCTCGAGGTTATATAGAATAAGACGTTTCGGCCATCATCAGTTATCTAGTTTTATTGAACCTCGAGTCCAATTTGGCTGATATCTCCATCTGTCTATACGTACGTGTATGTGCCGTCATGATTTCTGAAAAATACGCTCAATAGCAGCATCTGGCGGTCACCTATGCGTATCAAGCCACAATATCTCACTTCCCCATTATTGTAATTGATAGTGCGCTAAAAAGTGTTTTTGCCTTACTCTTCTGTAACTTTTTGGCAACTTTTAGTAAGGGATTCAAGACTTTTGTATTTTATCATAGGATATTCTTAAAGTGTTATTCAAGACGTATTGATTGGTGTATCATTTTATTTTTTTACGATCTGATGAAATCCTTAAATGTCTGCTAGAAAAAAAATGGAGGAATCGGGTAAGATTACGAATCGAGAGGAGGGTAAGATGGCGAGATCTCTACCTCTCTACCTGGTACCGCTGCTTCCGACATTGAGGGAACAAGCCACAAGAAACCTAGAAAAAAATTACCTCCCATGCACTTCACCAGCACTTCAGTGAAAGATGCTTACTCATTAGAAAAAATCTGGTGTGACTGGCGCACAGCACATAACTTTCTCTTACCTTCGGTAATCGAAAGTTGTGTACTGTGCTTGTCACACCAGATTTTTTTGTGTCGACATATATTTAGTTCCCGGCAGTAGGGAATATTTGAATTCACATGTAAAATTTATAAGTATGGGAAAATATTTATATTTTGTTACCATGGCAACCATTTCTCCTATCTTCCCTATGAAGCACAAGAGTAAAGTGTGCTTCAAACAATTTTGAGGGCAAAACGAGAATATACAGTTGAAAGAGCATCTAAAAAATAATTGATTTTTGAATTTTAATCAAAATCGTTAGAGCGAATTTTGAGAAAATCGAAAAAACTGAAAAAGTACATCAGTAAAGTACTAGTACTCTTTGGCCGATTTTGATTAAAAGCTTATTTTCACGCTCCCGGGAGGTGTTTAACTTAAATATAAAATTACAGCCTTATAGCTCAATTCCTTCATGCTTAAAATTGAACACACACACACACAGACACACAGACAGACAGACCATGTCGCGAAAACCACTTTTTCTTTCTCTTACTATATATATATAGAGAGAAAGTATTGGTTTCATGTCAAAAATTCGATGTCGAGATTTTGATGGATCTTTACGTTTTGAGGTCCCCTGAATCCAAAAAAAGTGATTTTCGCGACATGGTCTGTCTGTCTGTGTGTCTGTGTGTGTGTCTGTGTGTCTGTGTGTCTGTGTGTGTTCAATTTTTAAGCATGAAGGAATTGAGCTAGGAGGATGAAATTTTATATTTAAGTTAAATACCTCCCGGGACCGGAAAAATAAGCTTTTAATCAAAATCGGCCAAAGAGTACTAGTACTTTACTGATGTACTTTTTCAGTTTTTTTCGATTTTCTCAAAATTCGCCTCTAACGATTTTGATTAAAAATTCAAAAAAATCAATTATTTTTTAGATGCTCTTTCAAATGTATATTCTCGTTTTGCCCTCAAAATTGTTTGAAGCACACTTTACTCTTGTATTTCATAGGAAAGATAGGAGAAATGGTTGCCATGGTAACAAAATATAAATATTTTCCCATACTTATAAATTTTACATCTGAATTCAAATATTCCCTACTGCCGGGAACTAAATACATGTCGACACAAAAATCTGGTGTGACAAGCACAGTACACAACTTTCGATTACCGAAGGTAAGAGAAAGTTGTGTGCTGTGCGCCAGTCACACCAGATTTTTGGATTCAGGGGACCTCAAAACGTGAAGATCCATCAAAATCTCGACATCGAATTTTTGACATGAACCAATACTTTCTCTCTATATATATATTACATATATACATAGGTAAGAGAAAGTAAAAAAGAGAGGGGGACGAAAAAGAAGATGATAAAAAGCAGCAACAATTAAGAAAAGAATCTTGCACATTGCACTAGAAACAGCTTTATAAGCGACAGCCAAATCTCGAGTCTTCTTAAGAATTATATCATATGTGGAGAACAGAGCAAGACAGAACTATGGTGCCAATGTTTTAAGTGCAAGCTCCAAGCCAGTTGTTCCCAACCTCTGGGCGATTCGGGTTATAAGGGGAGCAAATAAAGAAGTGGGGGGGGGGGGGGCGATGAGTATTCACGGTGGAAAAATTAT
This sequence comes from Euborellia annulipes, assembly GCA_023213315.1. Taxonomy (NCBI): domain Eukaryota; kingdom Metazoa; phylum Arthropoda; class Insecta; order Dermaptera; family Anisolabididae; genus Euborellia; species Euborellia annulipes. Next base: position 6,899 of record JAKCPI010017006.1, on the reverse strand, counting down.
TAGAGTTTACTAAAATTTAAAAGAATAAAAATAAAAGAGAAAAATCTCCTATTTAGAGGATGGACAAAAAATTGTCAAAAAAAATCTGGTGTGACTGGCGCACAGCACACAACTTTCTCTTACCCTTCGGTAATCGAAAGTTGTGTACTGTGCTTGTCACACCAGATTTTTTGTGTCGACATGTATTTAGTTCCCGGCAGTAGGGAATATTTGAATTCAGATGCAAAATTTATAAGTATGGGAAAATATTTATATTTAGTTACCATGGCAACCATTTCTCCTATCTTCTCTATGAAGCACAAGAGTAAAGTGTGCTTCAAACAATTTTGAGGGCAAAACGAGAATATACATTTGAAAGAGAATCTAAAAAATAATTGATTTTTGAATTTTAATCAAAATCGTTAGAGCGAATTTTGAGAAAATCGAAAAAAACTGAAAAAGTACATCAGTAAAGTACTAGTACTCTTTGGCCGATTTTGATTAAAAGCTTATTTTTCCGGTTCCGGGGGTGTTTAATTTAAATATAAAATTTCAACCTCCTAGCTCAATTCCTTCATGCTTAAAATTGAACACACACAGACACACAGACACACACACAGACAGACAGACCATGTCGCGAAAACCACTTTTTTGGATTCAGGGGACCTCAAAACGTGAAGATCCATCAAAATCTCGACATCGAATTTTTGACATGAATCCAATACTTTCTCTCTATATATATATTACATATATACATAGGTAAGAGAAAGTAATAAAATAGTCTGAAAATAATTCCAATCTAGAATCAAAACGTCACTTTTGTTTTCATTAAATAAAGGTTTACCAAAAAAAAAAAAGATCCATTTGGGTTATTTTCTTCATAAAAATAAATAATTAAATTAACTTTGAAACATGGTGCTTTTTTGTTAAAAATTTTCAATCATATTTTGTTCATAAATAAATGTTGGGAACCACTGCTCTAAGCCCATTCAGCCTATACGGGCTGGGATGATTTCCAAGCTGCACAGGTGTGATTATTGTTCATAAGTTTAATTTATTGGTTTTTTAACAAATATACATGAATTGTATGTAAAAATACATAAAAATAAAAAAGTGCAAAATTTTAGTTTCTTGTTTTTTTAATATTATATTTGAGGTTAAAATAAATTGTTTAATTCAGTTATCACCTTTTCCGAATCTGTTCATCATCTTACCTGACTGTGCGGGTAAGATGACGAAAAAAACTTTTTTTTTTTTACAAAAATTAATTTTTTTCGTATTTATCTTAAGTAATAAAATTGTCAATAAATATTATTTTAAACTAGAATATTGTAGGAAGATTTTGACGTCACGATGGCCATAATTTACCAAAAAAGAAAAGCTTAACTCGCCATCTTACCCGACTTTCCCCTACTTATATCAACTTAGGTATACATACCTTACACGCTCAATCTTTCATCAGTTCAATCACTTTTTGGATTGATGGAATACTGATCGTGTAATGACAATCGATTGACAGATTGATGGAGTGGGTCACAGATTATTCGATCCATCAGTCTTACATCAATCAAAGCCAGGATTACAAAAAAGTGATTGAACTGATGAAAGATTGATATGCCTAATAATTGAGAGATTTAATATTTTTCTCTAATTAGTCGCATGTGTCAGAAGTTCATAGGCCTCCCTGCCCCTTCAAAATGGCTTATCGAGAGAATGTTTTGAGGAGAGCAAATTCATGGTTTATTTTAATTCAGTTGATTCTTTTTGTTTGTTTAATTCCATTTGCTGTACCTGCAGTTTCGTGTCACCCATTTCGTCGGGGTCTCTTTCTTTCTTTCTTTCTTATGCTCTTCTTCTTAGGCGTAGCGGATGATGTCCCCCAAGAAAAACGGTCCTCTGGGGAACAAGAACGGAACGAATTCACATCCACACAAAAGTCTTTTTTTTTTTATCTTTCTACAACTAAAAGAAAAAAAAATCTTCTTTTCTTGTGAGATCGAATTTAATCCATTTTTTTTTTTTTTGAATTTTTACTAGTCGAAAAAAATGAACTTTTTTCTTTCACAAGAATAAAGATATGAGATTCAGATTTCATGCTGAATTCAAATATTATTTCAGTTTTGTCCCATCAGGCACAGTTTTAGAGATATAGAGAAAAATAGATTTTAATAGAAAATGTGCTCTAAAACGGCTTTTATTTAGAATGTTCAAATAATTTTTAACGCGGCACTCAGTAAAAATATGCAGATAGTTATGATTAGAGACCGGATTTTAAGCAAAATGCTTATTGCTCAATTTTATAAGCAACCATTTGATATTTAATTTCTATACGAATTAGGAAAAACTAAGTGCATTGAGATTGCATTTTTTATGCTTTTTTTGAGTTTTTATGCTTTTTTTCCCTTTCGTGCTTATTTGAACTTATTTTACGAATATTTATAATATTTTTTGTTTTTTTTTTTATTAAAAAACACACTTTTTTCCCATTCACACATGCATACACCAGGGACATGTATAAGGGGGGGGGGGAGGGAGCCCCCCCCCCCAAAAAAAAAAAAAAAAATTTTCAAAAGCCCCGCAGTGCGAAAAATTATAGCATTGTAAAAAAAAAATTTTCCGCAGGGTGAAAAAATTTGGTTCCGCAAAAAAAAAATTTTTCCCAGGGCGGGGCGGAATAAATTTAGTTTCTTTAAAAAAAAATTTGTATATGCCCTTGGTATGAGTAAAAATTGCTTATTAGATGCTTTTTTTCAACTTTTATGCTTATTTAACAACTTTTTATTGAAGTTTTTTATGCTTTTTTAAGCACTTTTTTTTTTTCATTTTTTTATGCTTTTTTGTCCGGTCTCTAGTTATAATACATATAAATTTTAAGTTTCATCCCAATCGGAGGTCATTTAGACGTGCCGAAAAAGGCTTAGAGAAATACAAATTTTTTTTTTTTGCTTTGAACCTTCCTAATGCAATTTTTACCATCCCTAAATGCAAAAACATATATTTACGATATTCTATAGTTTTTTAGCTTTCTAAAAATCATTCATTTCCGAGACCAGAGTTACTGGTCACATTTACAATTTGTGAACCAGTGTATACGGATCTCGGAGAATAAGAAGTCAGATTTATGCCCCGATTAAAAATTTTTTTTTTCTCGGGTTCCTATATCTGAAACACACTTACTTTGCCATTGGCCAAATGGTTTTACCGACGGCCATTTAATTAATTTAAAAAAAAAAAATCATTCATTCTTAAAAATCTTTTGATTATTAATAAAATGGTTAAAAAATATAGGTCTACTATATAATAACTATAAGTGTATTCCTATGAGAAAAACGCCTAAAAGATAGGCAGCCAAACTTTAATAACTATTTTGTTAATAATTTCGTTAATAATCAAAGAGATTTTCACGAATGAATCATTTTTGAAAAACCCAAGAACTAGAGAATATCGTAAATATGTTTTTTATATTTAGGGATGATAAAAATTGCATTAAGTACTTCCAAAACCAAAAAACCCGAAAAAATTCAATTTTTCAAAATTTTTAGTCTTTTGTCTAAATGACCTCCGATTGGGCTGTAACTTAAAATTTACATAGGCCCTGTATTATAACTATCTGCATATTTCTAAGGGGTGTCACCTTGAAAAAATCTTTTTTTTTTTCATAACACACTTGTTTCTCATCCACACTCACACTCACTCACACAGCCATTTGGTATCCAAATGGCTTAAATAAAATCATCGGACTACATGGGATCCGAACCCTCGACCCTTGGTATACGAGGCTATCACACTAACCCCTACACCAAGCCCCGAGGGCTAAAAAATGAAAAATTCTAACTACATATTTAAATTCAGTATAAAATAAAGGTTAGGACTAAGCCGAGCGCACAACTTTGCCCACCCACTATTCAAGAAAACGTTATTGCTCCCCCTCTCTCGGAAGAAAGTCTAGTTTCTGAATATATAAAAATAAAATTATAGGTTATATAAGAAAAAAATATTGGTCCCCCTCCTAAACCCCCCTCCCCCCTAATAGCCCGATGTTTGCCAAGAGCTTTTCAGTTTTTGACCTCTACCTCTAGCCTATGTGTACAAAATTTCAAAACAAACCATTTGATTGTTAAATTTAAAATAGATCATTAATTTGGGGAAGTTTTGCAACCTCATTGCGTATTTTTTTTTTTTATCCGTGTGGACCAAAACACATTTTGTCATTTTCTATTTACCTTTGATTTGCTACTAAAGTTAAGTTAAAAAAAAAAAAAAAATCGATAGACAAAGATAAGACAGTTATTCTCGATCATTCACCTCTGAGCTCTGAATCATTGTTATTTAAACAACAATTAGAGAGAGATAAATAAATAATAACAATCTTATAACAATTACTAATTGATAGGTTGCAAAAAAAAGAGGCAGTCAGGGGGGAGAGGAGGCAAAGGTAAATGACCCTAAAAACAAAAAGGTCTGGTCCATGGTTCAGGTTTTGTAAATATGGTCATTTGATCAAATCTCCTGGGTGTGGCTGCATGGGTGGTCATTTTGCGAGCACAATTTTGCTCACTCACGCATTACAGTCTCTCTCTCTCCTCTCCTCTCATATCATAATATTTATTATATAATCTCTCAGCCTCTTACTTGCCTTGATTCTTTCTTTTTAACTTTGTCCATCAATCGTATATTGGGCAGGGAAAGTTAATGTAATCGTAAAAAAATCGAAATTTTTCTGAAGCTGTCAAAATGCGTTTTGAGGTCCCCTGAATCCATTTAAGTAGTTTTTGGAATGATGTCTGTGTGTCTGTTTGTATGTCTGTGGTAATTTTTTTCGTCAACGAAAACTCAAAAACTATTCGAGGGTCCGGTGGCCTGGTGTAATGGACAGCACGCCTATGCCCCGGAAAGGCTGGAGATCCTGGGTTCGATTCCCGGGGGCCATGGGATGTTTGGCCTTACCAATAAACAACACTCCCAGTCTTGTTAAATATAAATATTCATTCAATTGTTTTGAAATTTTGCACACATAAATTAGGGGTAGAGGCCAAGAACTGAAAAACTTTTGGTAAACATCGGACCATTAGGGGGGGGTTCTAGGGGGAACCAATATTCTTTACTTTTTGTATTAATTATTTCTTAAAAATATAAAATATAAATACTGTACAACAATTCGACTGCTTGAATTGAGCCACTTGAGTCAGAGCAAGTGCACAGTACTTGATAACGGTTGCAAAATAAGCAATCGAAACGTTGAACAGTATTTATATTTTTAATATTTTTTTTATTTTTATTTATATATGGTTCCTTTCCCTCCCCTTCTAGGGGTTTGGGATACAATTTATACAAAATTTTTTTTTTTTTTCCTATATACAATATAATAAATATTTATTTATTTCTTCTTCCTTCTTGCTTTAAATTTTTCTTCTTCATGTCTCCTTCTCCCGGGTGTTCTCCAAGACCCTCCAAAGTTCTGTCATGTGTCTGTTTGTTCCCTTTCTTATTTCTGACGCCCAGTCCTCGGTCTTTTTTAGATTTTCTTCCTTTTTTTCGTAGCCAGTCTCGTGTGTCCCCGTCCAGTAACTCCCTTATTTTGTTGCATGTCATTAGGTGTACTAAAGTTTCATCGTCTTGGTTGCAGAATCTACATGTATGTTGACCTCCTATGTCGTTTCCACATCTCAATCTTGTCCAAGTCCTTTTCTCATATTCCTTCAAGTCCAGTCTTGTCAGGTAGTCTTCCAACATTATAACAATAAAAAGTCGTCTATAATTAAATATTCCCCTAATAATAATAATTCAAACCACAAAAGCTTTAATAAACACAATATAAATAGCTTATAGATATTCACCGCTCCCTGAGAACCGATTAACTTACCGTATCCAACGAAACGAGAGTTTAAATTGTTTTTAACTAAAATTCTTTTCATGATAATAAAATTTTGCCATTATATAGGCTAATAGTATGGGAAAGTAAAACAATTTTCTATATTGGCTAGATATAGAAAGACTATTTAGGCCCATCTATTAAAGAGAGAGTATTTTCGTCTTGATTGCAAATAAAATCGTGATTATACATAATTCAAATTTGGGTAATTCATTAAGAAATAAAATTTAAATCTCATTAGAAATATATTCCCGAGAAAGAAAGTTGATTCCCTCTCTCTCTCTATCTCTATCTCTTCCTCACGAAGAGATCAAGTGCAGCAACCAACGATTATGCAATTCTCAATAACAACAACAACAACAAATGACCTTGTAACAAGGAAGATCATTTATCTTAAAAAAAAAAACAATCCACCTCTTGTCCATTGTTTTTTTTTAAAGTAAAAGTGTTTTTTGTGTTGTTAATCGCCATATCGATATTTCACCAAATTAAACAGCAAATTCTTTTTTTTTTTTATTTAATTTAATTTAGTTGAAGAAAGTGTAGAGAGATTTCATAAACATAACTGAACCAGAAGAAAGATCTTTTTTTTCTCTTTTCTGTGAAAAATTGATAAATCTTTAATGATATTACGATATATAATGTCGGCATATAAGAAAGGGAGAATATAACAATGTTGTGCTTACGTATAATTGCTTATTTTTTTAACAGAATTGGAAAAAAAAGAATTTAATTTATTTTTTTTGCACTCTCTGCTGCTGAGGCCATTTAGGGTTATGTAATTAATTATATGTGTTTAATTGATATATACCGATGACTACCGGGGGACGTTCCACACGCTGATTCCCCGGGGGTCACCCACCTGAGGCATCGCTTAACCGCAACGATTGCTCTCTATAGACCTCCACCAATTTGCAATGCATCTAATTAAATCTAATTTTTCATAATTTTTAACAAAAAGTTATAAATATTTTTTATTAACATAAAATTTGATTTGAAATATAATATAATTAGACAATTAAACTTTTATGAAAAGCATTCTGGACAA
>JAKCPI010017005.1:0-12382 GCA_023213315.1 Euborellia annulipes | reverse complement strand
TTTAATAGGTAAAATTTTGCTCTAAAGTTTTTGAATTTTCAATATTTTAAGAGGTCATCCAAAATATGCAGATAAATAAAATACATAGAAATATCTCCAGTACAATCTGAGATTTAGTGGTAAGTAAAACACGTCTAAAAGTTTAGAAAATCCCATTTTAACTTTTGGACACTCCTAAAAAGTATTTTTACCATCCCTAAATACAAAACTCGTGAAATTACGATATTTTTGTAGTTCTTTTAATTTTCCAAAAAATCATCATTCGAGCAAATCTGTTAATTATTAACGAAATTATAAACAAAATAGTTATCAAAGTCAAGTACAAATATAAGGGAAATTTTATGATAAATGCCTTAGAAGTTATGAGCTATTCCTGGATGGCCCCCCTCCCTCAAAAAAAATTCAAGAAACGCTCCAGTTAGAGAGATAATTATAATTTATTTATTTATTTAATTTAGTAAAAACATTACATTCACTCAACAGAAAATTTCCATTGCAGAGTGAATTGGGAGACAAATAATTTTTCACAATTTGAAATAAAATTATAAAATATACGTATGATAACAAGAAAAAATAAAAATAAAATTGATAATACAATACAAAATACAATTCAAATAATGGAAATCATGAAGAGGCCTCCCCTTCTAGTATATTCAACAATCATGTTGAATATGGAGATCTCTCTATTATCTTCGTTCTCGCCCTGCCAACATGAAACAGAGATCCATACCTCAAGGAAACTGCTGGGACCCTGAAGCCAATTTTAGCGACCGGGATATAAAATGATGGAGCTAAAATTAGGCTTATTCATGATATGGCCTTAAATACATTTTAATCCCCTAATCAAGGATAAATCAACGTGCAAAAATCGATAATAAGAGAAGTAATAATTTAATTTTTTTTTTTTTTTTTTAATATTCTTTGTCAGCTAAGACTATTTAAGAATCAATCATGGCTTGAATATGATGGATACATAATTATCGATGCCAATGGAATTCTAAAATCAAAGAAAAAAAGCCAAATTAACGTGAAAAAAAAATCCTAACACAAATAAGAAATTCAAAAAAATATATAGGGTCCTACCTACAATGCAAGAGGTTTTCAAAAACAAAACTCCTAGCCACTCTTGTTCTAACTAGCTACCAATCCTAGATGTAATAATTAGTGCTTTGTTTACATCAGCGTTAAAATCTTTCTTAATATATGAGATGAGAGGGGTTCAGAGCAAAAGTGAACCAAGTCCACTTTTTTAAAAAAAAAAGAACCAAAGTTAAAGCCTTATATTTATTTCCTCTTGAAATATGCAACATTTATTTATTTTACATCTCAGCAATCATTAAGAACTTAAATTATACTTTATCTAAGGACACATTTTAAATTGTATATTCACATTTTTGGATATTTAGATTTTTTCAGATATTTTTTTTTTTTTTTTGCATTAAGGAACTACTGCACTCTGGAGGATTAATATTGAAATTCGGATATGGTTCATTATTACACCGAATAACTACCATCATTTACTAACTTTCTTTGCCTTAATCCCGCGGTGTGGGGTCGGCGGAGGGTGTGGGGGTTTTTGCGACCGGGAAAGAATAGAAGAGGCCGGCCCGTCGCACGGTCTGACGCCTGTTGAAAATTTAGAACGGAAGGGACTGGCATGCAAAGAAAAAAGTACTGTATTTAATTAATCAATTGTACCGATAGCTACCGGGGGCGAAAGAGTGTTTATTATTTTTCTGATGAGGAATAAATTAATCTTATTCTTTATGCGGATGTCTGTCTGTTACATTCATTCTTTAAAATAAATGTCTTTTTAATTTTCGATTAGACCTAATTTACATGTTTCATTTTAATTTGCAGCTGAGATTGATTTCAAGCCACGTTCGTCGCTCTTATCTTTAATTTTGCCATTTTTCATTCACTAAAAAAAATGACAAATGACAATCACTCCCAAAAATAATCCTAATAATCAACTGCTCTATTGTTCAGTCATCAAAATTATAATTTAGCCCACTTATTTCACCTTTTATTTTATTAATAATTAGTGTTAGTAGGCTATTAACTTATGCTAAAAACAGTTGTTTAATGTTAAGTCTAGCTTTTCTCTAAAAGTCAAAGTGAAATGATTACAATATATCCCTTTGTATAGACGTTGAGTAAAAGAACCAGAACAGATGTAATTGAATGAATCAGCTGACAATTATTATTAGATGTAAGTGCTTCTTTAATTTTCCAAGAAGCAAATGAATCAAATACAACAACAAGTCAGAGAAGAAGAAATTTAATATTCAAAGAGATGGAGAAAATGTCAAACAATCAGAGACGGATTTTATAATAAACGTGGAGCATATAATAATTGACGCGGATGAAGCGGAAATGTCAAAAGGACGTCATTAAAACGTCATTTTAACGGAAAAGAGAGGACAATAAGCCTCAAAAGAAAATATTTAATTAATATATCCATCAAAATTTCGACATCGATTTTTTGTCATGATCGCAATACTTTCTCTCTCTATATATTAAATACATTGGGTAAGAGAAACTAAAAAAATCTAGTGTGACTAGTCGCACAGGACACAACTTTCTCTTACACCTTTGGTAAGATTTTGTTGTGCCCTCGGGGTTTGGTGTAGAGGTTAGCGTGCTAATCTCGTATACCAAAAGTCGCAGGTTCGGACCTCAGGCAGTCCGATAATTTTATTTAAGTCATTTGGATACTAAAGAGAAAAAAGTGAGAAACCAGTGAGAAAAAAAGTGTGTTAAAAAAAAAAGATTTTGTTGTAGCCGGAGGGTCTGGCAACGGAGTAGAGCAACAGTCACCACAATCGTTGCTGTTAAGCAATGCCAAGCACGGCGAAATCTGGGATTGGTGACCCCCAGAAATCAGCGTGTAGAACGTCCCCCGGTAGCCATCGGTATTATAAATGTAATAATATATATGTAAAATTAAAACTCTAATGGCCTCTGCAGCCGAAAAAGGGGAATTAAAAAAAAAAAAAGATTTTGTTGTGTCGAGATATATTTAGTTTCCGCCGGTATATTAGAATTAAAATATGAACATGAGAATATATTTATAGCAACCATTTCTTCTATCTTCTTATGAAGTACAAGAGTAAAGTGTGATTTAAAAGATTTCAAATGCAAAATGAGAATATACATTTTAAAGAGAATCTAAAAACTAATTAATTTTTAAATTTTAATCAAAATGGTTAGAGCAAATTTTGAGAAAATGGAAAAAAAAACTGAAAAAGTACATCAGTAAAGTACAAGTACTCTTTGGCCGATTTTGTTCAAAAGCTTCGTGTCACGTCCCATGGGGGTGTCTAACTTAAATATAAAATTTCAACCTCCTAGCTCTTTTCTTTCTTGGTATATTTTTTTCACTGACAGACCATGTCACGGAAACCACTTTTTTGGATTCAGGGGACCTCAAAACGTGTATATCCATCAAAATCTCGACATCAAATTTTTGACATGAAACCAATACTTTCTCTCTCTATATATATATTACATATATACATAGGTAAGAGAAAGTAAAAAGTGAAGTTTGTTTTATACCTTTGCAATCATTATTGATTTCCCCCTCCCCTCGATTTTTTTGATCATCTAAAAGCAATTACTTATTTTAAGCTTTCTGATATCTTTTAGTTGTTTTAAAAAGTTTTTGTCGTTGATTTTCTTCAAAGTAAAAGATATATTAATTGTATAAAATTCTTCTAATTTATCAAATATAGACCTATATATATTTGTTTTATATAAAAGAGAAATTAATTTCTGTCTTAAAAAAAAAAAAAAAAACTACGTTCAAAGCCAGTTGAAAGAAGAAAAGTAGAAAAAGAAAAACGCCCGCCCGCCACCCACCCGATTAGTTACACTTTCGTTCTTCTTAACTCAAGAAAACTCAAGAAGATCAAATAATCCAATTTCGAACTTTTTAAATCCTGATAAACTTGGATTTATTTAACTTATTTCTTTTTCTTTCAATGTATAATTTTATATAAAATAGGCATGACCATTTCAAGATAATAATAAGAGAGAGAAGTCAAAACGAAATTTTCAATTTCCGGACTTTTTTGTAATCACCCGTAATCAACTGTAACGTCAATTAAAAGCAGTACATCTTTATGCTTGAAAAGTTGATGCATCAACCCTAAGATCCTGGTTTAAACCAATGAATGCACAATTCTAATTCATTCAAGGAAATCTTTTAACATATTAATTGCAAATTGGAAACGGGCATAGTTTATATCAATATTTATACTTTGAAATATTACGTAAAAATTTGAAATTAGTTACAAATGTTGCCAAGAGATAGTACAGAGTTCTGAGACATGTTTCATGGAATATCAGGGGCGAATATAGAAATTTTTTTCGCGGGGGGGGGGGGCCTGAACTCGAAAATTTTTCTGCGGAAAATTGTTTTTTAAGGAACTAAATTTTTTTCACACGAAATTTTATGAGGAACATTTTTTCTTTTGCGGAACTAAATATTTGTTGCGCTGATGTCTGTATATCTCTATATACCATGTATGAATATGTTTGGGAAATTTCGGGGGGGGCCCTCGGTCTCCCCCCTCCTTATATACGCCCCTGGAATATATGACTTCTTTTGTTACTCTAACCCCCTTTCAAGTTTCAGCTTGTGAGATTGATCGTTCTTAGCTCCTTAGTACGTATCGGAATCAACGTACAGCGTCGTCTGGTGACAACTAAACTTCTAATTTTTACAGCTTTTGAAATAAACATATATTTTGAATTTCATTTTTCTATCTATGTTTCGATTATTTAATTTTAAATTGAGTCAGTCCTTTAGGACCCCCTGTAGGTGGCATCAGAGCTAACTTTATTATACTGGTATTTAGAAAAATAAAAGACTCAAATAATTCCAAAACACTTGTGAATATAAAAAAGTATCTGACTTTAGCTCACCTATGAACTACGTGTTTTCCATCCTTTTGATGTTTAGTAAAGAACTCTTTGGTGAGAAGCTGATGATTGAGTTGAAGATCGATGGTCCAGCTACGCCCATCAACCGCCTCAATCCGCAACTGAATATTTGGCAAATGATGTCCATCATCAAGTCGTGTCTTTTGTAGAGTCTCTGTACTTTTTCGATGTGTCAACCAAGTGTGCACTTTGGTACCATTTAGAGGAATATGTTCTGGAAAAGAGAAGAAAAAAAACAAATTTAATAAAAATTATTATAGGCCCGGCAAAATATAAGAGGCAAAAAGAAAAGTGGGAGGATTGGCATAAGCCTAAGATCAGGTAACTCGTGGTTGCCCTTCATGATACTCATCAGATAGGAGTCCTTGAGTAGAGAGGAGGATGATAATATATATTCTTAGTGCGAATAAACTAGAGAGGGGGAAGAACAAAAGTGAAAAAAAAAAGATCGTGACTGACATAATAGAAGAGGAGAGAGAAATTTATGAAGAGATTCCGTTAATCTAGGAGATATCAACTTAATCTAATTTCATTTTAGGAGATTTTCTACAATAAAAAATAGCAATCCATTGGTCTACTCTCCTAGAGAGAATTAAAATTTTTCGATTCGTCATCTAGAAAAAATATCATAGAGCTTAATCTATTAGTCAAGAAATACATTTTGAAAATAGGTCTAAATAAATAAATAAATTAGCCTATAAATTATATTCATTTTTTCAGTATTTTATTTTTTTCACAAAGGATTAAATAGTTCGTTTAAATGAGTCGCCGCTCATTGTGGAAAATTGTGTTCTCCATTTTGTTTTCAAAAAACTGTTGAAGATGGCCGCATTCTATGGAGTACAAGAGTAAAGTGGTCTTCAGAAGATTTCAATCACAAAATGAGAATATACATTTTAAAGAGAATCTAAAAAATAATTGATTTTTGAATTAAAAAAAAAATAGTTGGAGTGAATTTTGAGAAAATCGAAAAAAAAATTGAAAAAGTGCATCAGTAAAGTACTAGTACTCTTTGGCCGATTTTGATCAAAAGCTTCATGTCACGTCCCAGGGGGGGTGCCTAACTTAAATATAAAATTTCAACCTCCTAGCTCTTTTCGTTCTTGAGATATTTTGTTCACAGGCACACAGACAGACCATGTCGTGAAAACCACTTTTTTGGATTCAGGGGACCTCAAAAACGTGAAGATCCATCAAAATCTCGACATCGAATTCTTGACATGAATCCAATACTTGCTCTCTTTATATATTAACATATATAGAGGTAAGAGAAAGTAAAAAAAAATAGTTAAAGTTTAATATTTTTATTTTTCTTCTGAAAAGTTTGAAAAAGTGGCGTCGATCACTTTTTAAACTCATTCGCATGTAGAGTATATTGATGAAAGCTCAAAAGTGTTTAAAAACTAAGACTAGTTAACGCCTAATTAATACCAAGAAGTTATTGTATAATCTTTTTTTTAGTTTTTATTTATACGTCTTTGGGATCGATTTATTTGTTAAGTAATCGTAGAATAAATGGGGCAGATAACAAAATCAAAATTAAATTAAATTTTTTTACAAGATCAAAAGACATTCATTTCTGTAAAAAAACCGATTGAATTGGTTGGCACTTCATCTGAAAGCATGGGCGAATCCATCCCCCCCAACCCTTGTAAACTTGAAATAATAAAAAAAATATATATATATAAATAAAAAACTGAAAAATTCTTGCCATCTGTGGGAAGATGAAAACTACGAATGACGTCATTCCCTATCTCCAGGGTTGTGGCATTTAATAAAATAATAAAATGGATATTAGAAAAGTTGCCCCCCTTCTGTTTTTAGCTGGATACGCCTATGTATAAAAGCCCGGTTGGTTTCAAATAATATTGTTTATATTATTTATTAATTTTCATTTAATAAACATCTCTCTATATCCGGTGATATAGCCTAAACCTTTAAACATGGCACTGTTAGTTTGTGTTTTAATAATCCGAACAGAACATTTAATATTATAATCTAAAATTTAATATGCAAATAAAATTGAACTTAATATGATAGTATATATAATAACTTAATAATAAAATCATTACTACAACAAATATTATGGTATAATAAATTTAACTTTTTATAATTATTAAGGGCTTATTATAATACATGTAAAATGTATTTTATTTTAAAAGTTAATAAGATATCAATATATGAGGTTTAATTTGTGATAAAGAATAAAATTCGTATTAAAAAGTGATAAATGTCTATTATTAGGAGTTGGTATTTAGGATGCATTGGACTTCTGGTCATTGGACCTTCGTCTTATAGAACAAACGACAAGTTCGTTCTCTTCCAGCTTTCCTTTCTTTTTTTCTAAGACGGATCTAATTGTTGGTCCTGTAGGTGTGATGTGGGTGATATGCATGTGGGTGTGAGTGAATTTAATAAAAAATAAACGGGGGTCATGACCTTCTTCCGCCTCCATTTTCTTCAAATAATACTTTATGGAGTAGTGTCGGAGAGAGTCTGGCTTCCAAATTATTAGCGCTTCCTTTATTTAATTACCAGAATGAGATGCTATTTTTAGAGTTCAAACGAAAAAATTAGAAGGAAATCTTCTATTTAATATTTTAATCCATATATTAACGTTAATTTTTTTTTTAGATTTCACCGCTATATATTAATAAAAGTGAAGTATTGAAATAATTATTTTATGCAATTTAGGATCTTTTAGTTTTAACTTTTTAAAAATCAAAAAGTAATTTTCACAAGTTGTAAAGAGTTATCCAATTACTGAATTAATCGGTTAACGGCCTCCGGTAGTTAGGAACGGACATTGATTAGATTGGTTAAGTTGGGATAAGCAGCTATCAAAGCAGAGTCAGGGGAAACGTGCCCGAAGCTAAAGCGAGCCGAACTTGTAGTTTGATTATGATTAGCTAGCGAGATGATGAAAAATAAATAAATAGTCGATATATATAAAGAGGAAGATGGGAACTAGATAGCATGTGATAAATATTTGTACAAGACTTTATATAAAAAGAAAAGGAATTAAGTGACAAATACAAAAAATATATTTGATAACTAGCATTTGGTATCAATAAAATAAATTCGCCTAAGAGATTGATTAAACGGAAAACAAGCGAGTATGTTTGGTTGCATAAGTGAAAGGGTTAATTCATTTTTTTTTTTTTAATTAAAATTTATTTTCGCACAGAATTTTTGAGAGGAGTGAATGAGTCTATCGTCACGTCACTCTCGTCTTCCACAGAGCTTATTCGTGCAGAAGTGAGAAACAGACAGCTGTGCGGTCCTTTAGTGTATCCAGTTTATTATTGCCACTGAATATTTTTATTACTTTACTATACTCTATTTTTTTCCCCCCCGACCCACGGGACGGAGGGCGGACCCGGGCCCCCCCCCCCCCGCAAAAATAATTAATGAATTAAATTTAAACAAGTAAGTTCTATTTGATACAATATGATTTAATCAGATACATTAAATTAAAAACACTATATGTTCCCAAATAATGATTATTTATTAGTGTAAACGCTTAAAACGTATTTCGAAGCTTAGAATAGTATTATTTCTGAAGATGACACACTGAGAGTTAAAATACATAAAAAGTGTTTATACTAAGAAATAATATATTTAAACATATAACTCTGTGTTTTTAATTTAATTTAAATATTCCTTTATTCAATCATCACCACAGCCATTCTTCTGCTCTTCATTGAACTAAATATAATTTATTTCGCCTAAAAATAATATTTATATATAAATATAGGCCTATTTTAATTTTTTTTTTTTTATTTCATTTAAGTTCTCCTTCGGCATCGAAGGCCATTTAGACACCGTCTCTAGCCAATATTAATTAGAATCGATCAAAGAAGTTTTCAATTTGGTTCAATAGTATTTATATATATTTTTATTTTTATTTTTTTTTTTTATTATTAGAAAAAGTTCATTCTTCATTCATTCACTAAATTGGTATTCAAATAGCTTAAATAAAATCATCGGACTGCCCGGGGACCGAACCCGAGACCTGCGGTATAGTAGGTAGCCAGGCTACCAACTACACCAAGCCCGAGGCCTATTCATAAGTTAATAATACATTTCAGTGTATGATATATCAAAAAAATGTTTTCTAAAGAGTAAATATTGAATTTATGAGTTGAATATTAAATTTTTCCTATAATATTGAACATCACAGTCATATTCGCTCTTTTTTATAAACATTTTAATTGATATACAAAAATAACATGAAATGTTATTTCAAATAATTCAAGTACTTTGGAAGTTGAATAATATTTAATTAACGTATATAACAAATTTTAATAACAAAAAAATATTTTAAAGAGAAAAAAAAATGGAATCAAAGAGTTAAAAAAAAAAAGAGAGAGAGAGTTGAGTGAATGTCGGTTTTTTTTTTTTCAACCCCTACTAAAAATATAATTTCATCATTTTTCAAGATTTAATAATTTATTTCTATTGCAATGATATGCATGATGGAATTCTTTATGGACAATAGCTCCAGGGAGAAATAAAAGAGAAGAAGAAAACCTTTGGAATAAATGCATTTGGGCAAAAAAAGGGAAGAGGGGAAAAAGATGGAGGAATATAAAGTTAATTCACTTAATCAACATCAACATTATATATCATAGCATTTAAATTTGAATAATAAAAATAAAATTCCAGAGAGAATGGAGCTAAACTACGTATTTTAATTTCAAAAAAGATAATAATTCATTTTAGTTATTATATTAAAGAAATGTAATAAGAAATTCAAAATGATGGAAATTCAGTCGCATATTAACGAGTCGGTTATTAATCGTGGATTTTATCAGAAATTAACAAAATCTTTGAGTCAATGGATTGGTTCATGTTTGAAACTTGCGTGTATTTTGGCTATATTGATGAGCTGAAGCCCGAATTACAGCAACATTTTCACTCAAGAGTTTTGTTCTGAGGATGGGTGACGTATAGTCCCCAAAACGTACACATAGGAAATAAATAATTTTGGGGCGGATTAAGTATTTTTTTTTCTTCACCTTCCTGTTTTCCTTAATTTATTTAAAATGTAATTTTTCATTGAAATGATGTGCACTTATTTAAAATTTTAACACCATGTTTTTCTCTATATAGAGATTTATATCTCTCTTTAGGTAAAATTTTTCGGGATTTCAGGAAGAGAGGGAAGGGGCCAAGGGCGGATCCAGAGGTGTTTCTCGGGGAGGGGGGGGGTAATCTGGTGTGACTAGTCGCACACACAATTTTTTCTTATTTTCGGTAATTTAAAGGCGCATTCTGTACTTGTTTGCCAGAATACAAATACAAATCAAATTTTCAAGTATTAATTTTTAAAATTTTACATTAAAAATATATTTTTTTGCGAAAAAAAGGTATTTTTTCAAATCTCGGGAGGGGGGGAGGGGGGGAGGGGGTAAAATTACCCCCCTTTATCCCCCTGTATCCGCCCTTGGAAGGGCCTTGAACTGTCGTGGTTACGGCCCTGCTCTAATAAGCTAATATAAAATTTCACATTGGCAAACATTTTATTGTGAACAATACTATATTTAATGTATGTTATAATAATATACTCTACAAATAGAATACGTAGGTAAAAGACAAAAATTGTTTTTAAATAATATTTTATTATCAAAAATTGGTGTGGTTTCGGCCACCTTTTTTCTTATTTTTTCAGGTTTACAAACTCAACATATCAAGACAGAATTTTTACTTTCTCTTGCCCGATAGTTATATGAGAGAGAAAGTATTGCGATCATGTCAAAAATTCGATGGATATACATGTTTTGAGGTCCCCTGAGTCCAAAAAAGTGGGTCCCGCAAATAGGTCTTTGTGTGTACTTTTTACTGATGGACTTCTCGTTGCAATTTTTTTTTTTTTCCCCCCCCCCCCTTTTTTCCCTATCTTTCTGATGTTCTTTTTTTTTTTTTTTTTTTTTTCGATTTTCTCAAAATACGATTTTGTTTAAAATTCATAAATCAACTATTTTTTTAGATGCTCTTTAAAAGTATATCAGTGAAATTTTTCGTGGAAATCGTTTGAAGTACACTTTACTGATGTAATATTTCAGATTTTTCAAATTCATTTTCCGACTCTTCCTTCCATAGAGCCAATGTTAGCTCTCAATGGAGATTTGCATGTTAATTTCGATTCAAAAGGTAACTTTAAATAGTCAAAATTAAAAATACACAGAGCTTATGGAAATTTTGAATCAAATGACTTTTCTTTTCTGACTCAAAATACTATGGTAATTCTATTATACTAGAATTTTTTTATTCAAACAGTTTATTATGAACAATACTATATTTAATTTCTTTAAAACTCTAACAAAAATTCTGTGGAGGCTTCTTTATTTCTGCTGCTCTTTTCAAATTTGTCTCGAATTACGCGAAAAGATCAGGATGATTGAAGAAACAAGTTTTACTTTTCTGTATTCATGTTGTTGTTATATAATAAAATTTTAATTTAATTATTTCAAAAATAAATTGCCAATGTACAATATAGCCTACATAAATAAATTTGTTGGTGAAGAAAGTTTTTTTTATTATATTTTAATTGAAATCCCGAGATGCGGTTAGAAGGAAAGTTCAAGTTATTTACCAAGACAAGAAATTTAGAGTAATCTTATTTTTATTTTTTATACACAGTCAATTTATCACTGTCTTCGTCGTTTCAACTCCAAGTTATTAACAAGAACTTGAAATGTAGTAAAATAAATATGGAAAACTTGCTCTCTTTTGCCTTGAAGTTTTCTAATTTTATTTTCGTTGATGAAGGCGAGGAAAATAAAGACGAATTGCATCTTTCTCGCTTTCCTTCATCTTATGAATTGACGAACGCGCCGCAGAAGAAAAGAATAAGAAAGAAGGTCCAGTCAAAGCAACGGGACAATTTGTTCCCTCTACAAGCTGGTCAAGGACAATCTTCTCTTCGTTCGGTGGGGATCATCACAAAAATGTCCTCATTGAAAATATCAAAATGATTAATGTTCCTTAATTATATTTTTATATGAAAAGATCCAATTATATAACATGTATATAGAAAAATATTTTTTTTATAGTCAGAAATAGAGCAAGGAATTAACTAACGGTTTAGGTTAAAATTGAGAAACTTAATAGCCGACCTGCCCCCGGCGGGGGCTCTTCGATCTCTCCTGTCCCACCTACTGGCCTGTCCTCATCGTCTACCAAACCTGACCTCCCTTAATCAGGAATCCCAAATTTTCCAGAAAACCAATATAAATACTCCTCTCTGGCTTCGGTTCTGGCTTTAGGTAGCTGGAAGTATTGTAGAGCCGGAATCAAAAAAAACCTCAAGTCTTCGGCAGTCATGTTTTAACTAACCCGTACAAGGTTAACGTTTGAAAGAGAATACATTCCAGTGACAATATATTTATGAATTCCATTCCCCCTCTAGCACTGAATACGCATCGGTAAT
>JAKCPI010017004.1:0-15549 GCA_023213315.1 Euborellia annulipes | reverse complement strand
TTGCTTTTCATTTATTTTGTTATGCATATAGGACTATAAGTAATTAATTAGCGTTCTTTGGCATGACTAAAGAATACACTCTATCAAATCACTGTGAATTGATTGTCCCTGGATATTCGATTATTTTTTACAAATTATAGTAACATAGGAGGAGGTTGTTACAAAGGCGAAACAAAAGATCAAAGTCATGATTGAAGACTCAAAAAAAAAAAAATACTGTAATAGAACAAACAAAATCTGGTGTGACTGTCGCACAGCACTCAACTTTCTCTTACCTTCGGCAATCGAAAATTGTGTTCTGTGCTTGTCACACCAGATTTTACGTGTGGACATAATATGTAATATGACATAATATTATATTTAATTTATTATTATTTGAAATTCCTATCGGGATCCTCGTTTATTTACTCGAGGTATGAGCCACTACTGACCATTTAGTGTTTAGTTACAAGATGCTAATCTTGTGGTGGGGGAACCACTTTATTGGCCTCAAGGGACTTCAAAACGTGTATTTCCAACAAAATCTCGACATCGATTTTTTGACAAAAATCCAATACTTTCTCTCTATAGGCGAGAGAAAGTAAAAAAGAAATTATATTGTTAAAGAGCGAACTTCAAAAGATGAATGACAGATAAATATTTTTCAAGAACAAAAGAGTATTATTATTTAAAAAAAAAAAATCTCTGTTATATTTATCATTTCTGAGAGATGTTGAAATGTGATTAGATCCGGTTTTTTTTTTTGTTTTTTCATTATCCATTTAGTTCACTCGGTCATTCATATCAGATATCACTAACTCACTCACCCATTCTATCTGTGTGAAGAAAACGAACGAAACAATTTTTCCCTCTCTCTCTCTTATTATTTTGGAAACTTTATTATGTTTTCTATCTCTCTTCTCATTTTCTATGCTCTTTTCATTTAATACTTTTTACTTTTTTTTTTTTTATTTAATATTTAACGGATATAACTTTCTATATAAAAACAAAAGTATTGATCTCCAGTACATGGTGGAGATATTTAAAGCTAAAGAAAATTTTAAAAATATAGGTAAGAGAAGAGAAATTTTTGCTTTTAAAGATTAAAGAAATAATTTTTTGAGAAACAAGCAGGTCTATCTTTCCTTTAAACTTCGATAGTGTTACTATTTCAATCATATCTACGTACATTAGTAGAATAAATGGGATTATATACTTGTATATATTCAACGAGGTGATTTATTAAACACTGTCATTTATAGATTAAATCAGTGAGGGTTAAAACGTCATTTTTGGTATAGCCTATAAGTTATTTGACGAGAATTTATTTATAATAGCCAACCATTGTATTCGGTATATAATATAAAATATTAAAAATTTTTATTGGAAATTTCATTAATTCTTTCGATATAGTAAATACTTAATTAAATTTATTAAATCGATATTAATTTAATTCCCTTTTAGTATGAATAGCTCTTAAAAAAGTTGATTGTCTTGTTTTCAAATAGCAAAATAAATTTAATATTACAATATTTTAAATAAATAGGACAGAGTCTAAATGGCCATAAATGCCGAAACAGACAAATTAAAAAAAAACTCTGACCCCAAATATATGAAACTTCGAATTCATTTTTATAGATCAGGTATAAGTTTTTAGGATCGAATCAGGGGCGTAAATAACACCCTTGCAGACTCGGCAATGCGGGGGGGGGGCGCAGCAGGACCCGGGCGCATAAAAAATATATAAAATAAAATGTAGTAAACACATTATCTTCAAAATAAATTTTACAATTCATTAAGATATCTTACAGTAAAACTGTTTAATAAATAGCACTGATAAACAGTGAATTTTTTTCTGGGAGCTACAGGTATTCTTGAGTATATGGGTAGCGCTGATTCAAAAAATGCCATCAATTTTGCCCCATCAGGCATAGTTTTAGTGATATAGAGAAAAATAAATTTTAATAGAAAATTTGCTCTAAAGTTTTGAATTTTCAATATTTTTTTAAGAGGTCATCCAAAATATGCAGATAATTAAAATACATAGAAATATTCCAGTACAATCTGAGATTTAGTGGTGCAAAACACGTCTAAAAATTTAGAAAATCCCATTTTAACTTTGGACACTCCTAAAAGTTTTTTTACCATCCCTAAATACAAAACTCGTGTAATTACGATATTCTGTAGTTCTTTAATTTTCCAAAAATCATCATTCGAGCAAATCTGTTAATTATTAACGAAATTATAAACAAAATAGTTATCAAAGTCAAGTACAAATATAAGGAAATTTATGATAAATGCCTTAGAAGTTAAGAGCTATTCCTGGATGGCCCCCTCCCTCAAAAAAATTCAAGAAACGCTCCAGTTAGAGATAATTATAATTTATTTATTTATTTATTTATTTATTTAGTAAAAACATTACATTCACTCAACAGAAAATTTCCATTGCAGAGTGAATTGGGAACAAATAATTTTTCACAATTTGAAATAAAATTATAAAATATACATATGATAACAAGAAAAAATAAAAATAAAATTGATAATACAATACAAAATACAATTCAAATAATGGAAATCATGAAGAGGCCTCCCTTCTAGTATATTCAACAATCATGTTGAATATGGGAGATCTCTCTATTATCCTCGTTCTCGCCCTGCCAACATGAAACAGAGATCCATACCTCAAGGAAACTGCTGGGGACCCTGAAGCCAATTTTAGCGACCGGGATATAAAATGATGGAGCTAAAATTAGGCTTATTCATGATATGGCCTTAAATACATTTTAATCCCTAATCAAGGATAAATCAATGTGCAAAAATCGATAATAAAGAGAAGTAATAATTTATTTATTTTTTTTTTTTTTTTTAATATTCTTTGTCAGCTAAGACTATTTAAGAATCAATCATGGCTTGAATATGATGGATACATAATTATCGATGGCAATGGAATTCTAAAATCAAAGAAAAAAAGCCAAATTAACGTGAAAAAAAAATCCTAACACAAATAAGAAATTCAAAAAAATATATAGGGTCCTACCTACAATGCAAGAGGTTTTCAAAAACAAAACTCCTAGCCACTCTTGTTCTAACGAGCTACCCATCCTAGATGTAATAATTAGTGCTTTGTTTACATCAGCGTTAAAATCTTTCTTAATATATGAGATGAGAGGGGTTCAGAGCAAAAGTGAACCAAGTCCACTTTTTAAAAAAAGAACCAAAGTTAAAGCCTTATATTTATTTCCTCTTGAAATATGCAACATTTATTTATTTTACATCTCAGCAATCATTAAGAACTTAAATTATAATTTATCTAAGGACACATTTTAAATTGTATATTCACATTTTTGGATATTTAGATTTTCTCAGATATTTTTTTTTTTTTTTTTGCATTAAGGAACTACTGCACTCTGGAGGATTAATATTGAAATTCGGATATGGTTCATTATTACACCGAATAACTACCATCATTTACTAACTTTCTTTGCCTTAATCCCGCGGTGTGGGGTCGGCGGAGGGTGTGGGGGTTTTTGCGACCGGGAAAGAATAGAAGAGGCCGGCCCGTCGCACGGTCTGACGCCTGTTGAAAATTTAGAACGGAAGGGACTGGCATGCAAAGAAAAAAAAGTACTGTATTTAATTAATCAATTGTACCGATAGCTACCGGGGGTCGAAAGAGTGTTTATTATTTTTCTGATGAGGAATAAATTAATCTTATTCTTTATGCGGATGTCTGTCTGTTTCATTCATTCTTTAAAATAAATGTCTTTTTAATTTTCGATTAGACCTAATTTACATGTTTCATTTTAATTTGCAGCTGAGATTGATTTCAATGCCACGTTCGTCGCTCTTATCTTTAATTTTGCCATTTTTCATTCACTAAAAAAATGACAAATGACGATCACTCCCAAAAATAATCCTAATAATCAACTGCTCTATTGTTCAGTCATCAAAATTATAATTTAGCCCACTTATTTCACCTTTTATTTTATTAATAATTAGTGTTAGTAGGCTATTAACTTATGCTAAAAACAGTTGTTTAATGTTAAGTTTAGCTTTTCTCTAAAAGTCAAAGTGAAATGATTACAATATATCCCTTTGTATAGACGTTGAGTAAAAAGAACCAGAACAGATGTAATTGAATGAATCAGCCCGCAATTATTATTAGATGTAAGTGCTTCTTTAATTTTCCAAGAAGCAAATGAATCAAATACAACAACAAGTCAGAGAAGAAGAAATTTAATATTCAAAGAGATGGAGAAAATGTCAAACAATCAGAGACGGATTTTATAATAAACGTGGAGCATATAATAATTGACGCGGATGAAGCGGAAATGTCAAAAGGGCGTCATTAAAACGTCATTTTAACGGAATAGAGAGGACAATAAGCCTCAAAAGAAAATATTTAATTAATATATCCATCAAAATTTCGACATCGATTTTTTGTCATGATCGCAATACTTTCTCTCTCTATATATTAAATACATTGGGTAAGAGAAACTAAAAAATCTAGTGTGACTAGTCGCACAGGACACAACTTTCTCTTACACCTTTGGTAAGATTTTGTTGTGCCCTCGGGGTTTGGTGTAGAGGTTAGCGTGCTAACCTCGTATAACAAAAGTCGCAGGTTCGGACCCCAGGCAGTCCGATAATTTTATTTAAGTCATTTGGATGCCAAAGAGAAAAAAGTGAGAAACCAGTGAGAAAAAAGTGTGTTAAAAAAAAAGAAAAGATTTTGTTGTAGCCGGAGGGTCTGGCAACGGAGTAGAGCAACAGTCACCACAATCGTTGCTGTTAAGCAATGCCAAGCACGGCGAAATCTGGGATTGGTGACCTCCAGAAATCAGCGTGTAGAACGTCGCCCGATAGCCATCGGTATTATAAATGTAATAATATATTTGTAAAATTAAAACCCTAATGGCCTCTGCAGCCGAAAAAGGGGAATTAAAAAAAAAAAAAAGATTTTGTTGTGTCGAGATATATTTAGTTTCCGCCGGTATATTAGAATTAAAATATGAACATGAGAATATATTTATAGCAACCATTTCTTCTATCTTCTTATGAAGTACAAGAGTAAAGTGTGATTTAAAAGATTTCAAATGCAAAATGAGAATATACATTTTAAAGAGCATCTAAAAAATAGTTGATATATGAATTTAAAAAAAATCGTTGGAGCAAATTTTGAGAAAATGGAAAAAAAAACTGAAAAAGTACATCAGTAAAGTACAAGTACTCTTTGGCCGATTTTGTTCAAAAGCTTCGTGTCACGTCCCATGGGGGTGTCTAACTTAAATATAAAATTTCAACCTCCTAGCTCTTTTCTTTCTTGGTATATTTTTTTCACTGACAGACCATGTCACGGAAACCACTTTTTTGGATTCAGGGGACCTCAAAACGTGTATATCCATCCAAATCTCGACATCAAATTTTTGACATGAATCCAATACTTTCTCTCTCTATATATTAACATATATAGAGGTAAGAGAAAGTAAAATATTTAATTAAAAAAGTGAAGTTTGTTTTATACCTTTGCAATCATTATTGATTTCCCCCTCCCCTCGATTTTTTTGATCATCTAAAAGCAATTACTTATTTTAAGCTTTCTGATATCTTTTAGTTGTTTTAAAAAGTTTTTGTCGTTGATTTTCTTCAAAGTAAAAGATATATTAATTGTATAAAATTCTTCTAATTTATCAAATATAGACCTATATATATTTGTTTTATATAAAAGAGAAATTAATTTCTGTCTTAAAAAAAAAAAAAAACTACGTTCAAAGCCAGTTGAAAGAAGAAAAGTAGAAAAAGAAAAACGCCCGCCCGCCACCCACCCGATTAGTTACACTTTCGTTCTTCTTAACTCAAGAAAACTCAAGAAGATCAAATAATCCAATTTCGAACTTTTTAAATCCTGATAAACTTGGATTTATTTAACTTATTTCTTTTTCTTTCAATGTATAATTTTATATAAAATAGGTATGACCATTTCAAGATAATAATAAGAGAGAGAAGTCAAAACGAAATTTTCAATTTCCGGACTTTTTTGTAATCCACCGTAATCAACTGTAACGTCAATTAAAAGCAGTACATCTTTATGCTTGAAAAGTTGATGCATCAACCCTAAGATCCTGGTTTAAACCAATGAATGCACAATTTCTAATTCATTCAAGGAAATCTTTAACATATTAATTGCAAATTGGAAACGGGCATAGTTTATATCAATATTTATACTTTGAAATATTACGTAAAAATTTGAAATTAGTTACAAATGTTGCCAAGAGATGGCACTGTATAGTACAGAGTTCTGAGACATGTTTCATGGAATATCAGGGGCGAATATAGAAATTTTTTTCGCGGGGGGGGGGGGCTGAACTCAAAAAATTTTTCTGCGGAAAATTGTTTTTTAAGAAACTAAATTTTTTTTCACACGAAATTTTATGAGGAACATTTTTTCTTTTGCGGAACTAAATATTTGTTGCGCTGATGTCTGTATATCTCTATATACCATGTATGAATATATGTTTGGGAAATTTCGGAAATATACGCCCCTGGAATATATGACTTCTTTTGTTTCTCTAACCCCCTTTCAAGTTTCAGCTTGTGAGATTGATCGTTCTTAGCTCCTTAGTACGTATCGGAATCAACGTACAGCGTCGTCTGGTGACAACTAAACTTCTAATTTTTACAGCTTTTGAAATAAACATATTTTGAATTTCATTTTTCTATCTATGTTTCGATTATTTAATTTTAAATTGAGTCAGTCCTTTAGGACCCCCTGTAGGTGGCATCAGAGCTAACTTTATTATACTGGTATTTAGAAAAATAAGACTCAAATAATCCCAAAACACTTGTGAATATAAAAAAGTATCTGACTTTAGCTCACCTATGAACTACGTGTTTTCCATCCTTTTGATGTTTAGTAAAGAACTCTTTGGTGAGAAGCTGATGATTGAGTTGAAGATCGATGGTCCAGCTACGCCCATCAACCGCCTCAATCCGCAACTGAATATTTGGCAAATGATGTCCATCATCAAGTCGTGTCTTTTGTAGAGTCTCTGTACTTTTTCGATGTGTCAACCAAGTGTGCACTTTGGTACCATTTAGAGGAATATGTTCTGGAAAAGAGAAGAAAAAAACAAATTTAATAAAAATTATTATAGGCCCGACAAAATATAAGAGGCAAAAGGAAAAGTGGGAGGATTGACATAAGCCTAAGATCAGGTAACTCGTGGTTGCCCTTCATGATACTCATCAGATAGGAGTCCTTGAGTAGAGAGGAGGATGATAATATATATTCTTAGTGCGAATAAACTAGAGAGGGGGAAGAACAAAAGTGAAAAAAAAAAGATCGTGACTGACATAATAGAAGAGGAGAGAGAAATTTATGAGAAGAGATTCCGTTAATCTAGGAGATATCAACTTAATCTAATTTCATTTTAGGAGATTTTCTACAATAAAAAATAGCAATCCATTGGTCTACTCTCCTAGAGAGAATTAAAATTTTTCGATTCGTCATCTAGTAAAAATATCATAGAGCTTAATCTATGGTATTAGTCAAGAAATACATTTTGAAAATAGGTCTAAATAAATAAATTAGCCTATAAATTATATTCATTTTTTCAGTATTTTATTTTTTTCACAAAGGATTAAATAGTTCATTTAAATGAGTCGCTCATTGTGGAAAATTGTGTTCTCCATTTTTTTCAAAAAACTGCTGAAAATGGCCGCATTCTATGGAGTACAAGAGTAAAGTGGTCTTCAGAAGATTTCAATCACAAAATGAGAATATACATTTTAAAGAGAATCTAAAAAATAATTGATTTTTGAATTTAAAAAAAAATAGTTGGAGTGAATTTTGAGAAAATCGAAAAAAATTGAAAAAGTGCATCAGTAAAGTACTAGTAATCTTTGGCCGATTTTGATCAAAAGCTTCGTGTCACGTCCCAGGGGGGTGCCTAACTTAAATATAAAATTTCAACCTCCTAGCTCTTTTGGTTCTTGAGATATTTTGTTCACAGGCAGAGCATGTCGTGAAAACCACTTTTTTGGATTCAGGGGACCTCAAAACGTGTATATCCATCAAAATCTCGACATCGAATTTTTGAGATGAATCCAATACTTTCTCTATATATATATTAACATATATAGAGGTAAGAGAAAGTAAAAAAAAAAATAGTTTTTATTTTAATTCTCCCTTTTCGGCTGCAGAGGCCATTAGGGTTTTAATTTTACATATTATTAAATTTATAATACCGATGGCTACCGGGGGATGTTCTACACGTTGATTTCTGGGGTCACCAATCCCAGATTTCGCCGCGCTTGGCATTGCTAAAAAAAATAGTTAAAGTTTAATAGTTTTATTTTTCTTCTGAAAATTTGAAAAAGTGGCGTCGATCACTTTTTAAACTGATTCGCATGTACAGTATATTGATGAAAGCTCAAAAGTGTTTAAAAACTAAAACTAGTTAACGCCTAATTAATGCCAAGAAGTTATTGTTTAATTTTTTTTTTTTTTTTTGTTTATACGTCTTTGGGATCGATTTTTTTGTTAAGTAATTGTAGAATAAATGGGGCAGATAACAAAATCAAAATTAAATTAAATTTTTTTTACAAGATCAAGACATGCATTTCTGTAAATAAAACCGATTGAATTGGTTGGCACTTCATCTGAAAGCATGGGCGAATCCATCCCCCCCCCAACCCTTGTAAACCTGAAATAATAAAAAAAAAAATATAGGGGAAACCTGGGCAAAGTGGATACACCGGGCAAAGCGAATAGTGCCTACTACTTCTAAGTTGTTCGTTAGGTGGCAGCCGCGTGATCATAGCAACAGTCCTCTGTTACCGCTTAATGTGCAGCAAGTACTACAGCACTTGTTTGCGTCGCGCGGCGTCAGTGAGTGAACAAAGTGTGCTTTTGTGCGAAAAATATTAATTTACAGAGGTAAGTGTCTCGTTTATAACTATCTTGTTAATTGTGTCATGTTCTTGGTTATGAAGAAAATGTAATGCATGATTATGTAGCTTTCAAATGCGTGTAGATGACAAGGTTAGATGGAAAGGTTTTTAAATGAACTAGGATAACCTCAAAAAGGAGCCCGAAGGGCAAAGCGGATCGGGCAAAGGGGATACAGTATTCACTTTGCCCGGTCATTACAAGTTATATAATTTTATAGAATTATGTATTTTACTATGTTTTTTTTTGTTGCAGATGGTTAATAGATATAAAAAAAACAACCCAAGGTACTTGGAGTAAAGATGTCATGCAGACTGCAATAAATTTATGTAGGGCGGGCGAATCTATCAAAGGAACAGCCAAAAAATACGAACTTGCATATGCTACCCTATAAAGACATGTCAAAAGTGGAATTGTTTCTCCACAGCTCGGTCGATTCCGTCCTATATTCACGGAGGATCAAGAAATTGACATGGTGACTTACCTAAAAGATATGGACGCAGTTTTTTTTCGGCCTTACTCGGGATGAATTTATGAGTCTAGCATTTGAGTATGCAAAACGCAACAATTTGCAATAGCTTGAGAGCTGGGATGTTTTTAAGTTTAATTACAATGTTAATTTAAATATATTCTTCTAATTTTCAATGTTTATTTTGTTTGTAAGTTTAATTTCATGCCAAATAATATTGTTATTCGCTTTGCCCTGGTACCATATCCACTTTGCCCGGGGTCCCGGGCAAAGTGGATAGCAAGCCATTTTTGTAAACTTGGCTTATAACTAATAATTTAATTAATATTAAGTGCAAATGTTATACTATTCTGAAAGTTCATTAAATAAAGAATGATTATAAATATTTTGTTTAATTTCCCTAGTAATGATTAAACGATAATAATCAAAAACAGGTTAAGGTATTCACTTTGCCCGGGTTTCCCCCTATAAATAAAAAACTGAAAAATTCTTGCCATCTGTGGGAAGATGAAAACTACGAATGACGTCATTCCCTATCTCCAGTTAGGTTGTGGCATTTAATAAAATAATAAAATGGATATTAGAAAAGTTGCCCCCTTCTGTTTTTAGCTGGATACGCCTATGTATAAAAGCCCGGTATTTGGTTGGATTCAAATAATATTGTTTATATTATTTATTAATTTTCATTTAATAAACATCTCTCTCTATATCCGGTGATATAGCCTAAACCTTTAAACATGGCACTGTTAGTTTGTGTTTTAATAATCCGAACAGAACATTTAATATTATAATCTAAAATTTAATATGCGAATAAAATTGAACTTAATATGATAGTATATATAATAACTTAATAATAAAATCATTACTACAACAAATATTATGGTATAATAAATTTAACTTTTTATAATTATTAAGGGCTTATTGTAATACATGTAAAATGTATTTTATTTTAAAAGTTAATAAGATATCAATATATGAGGTTTAATTTGAGATAAAGTATAAAATTCGTATTAAATAGTGATAAAGGTCTATCTATTATTAGGAGTTGGTATTTAGGATGCATTGGACTTCTGGTCATTGGACTTCTGGTCATTGGACCTTCGTCTTATAGAACAAACGACAAGTTCGTTCTTTTCCAGCTTTCCTTTCTTTTTTTCTAAGACGGATCTAATTGTTGGTCCTGTAGGTGTGATGTGGGTGATATGCATGTGGGTGTGAGTGAATTTAATAAAAAATAAACGGGGGTCATGACCTTCTTCCGCCTCCATTTTCTTCAAATAATACTTTATGGAGTAGTGTCGGAGAGAGTCTGGCTTCCAAATTATTAGCGCTTCCTTTATTTAATTACCAGAATGAGATGCTATTTTTAGAGTTCAAACGAAAAAATTAGAAGGAAATCTTCTATTTAATATTTTAATCCATATATTAACGTTAATTTTTTTTTTTTTACATTTCGCCGCTATGTATTGAAATAATTATTTTATGCAATTTAGGATCTTTTTAGTTTTGACTTTTTAAAAATCAAAAAGTAATTTTCACAAGTTGTAATGAGTTATCCAATTACTGAATTAATCGGTTAACGGCCTCCGGTAGTTAGGAACGGACATTGATTAGATTGGTTAAGTTGGGATAAGCAGCTATCAAAGCAGAGTAAGGGGAAACGTGCCCGAAGCTAAAGCACTGAGCTAGCTGAACTTGTAGTTTGATTATTATTAGCTAGCGAGATGATGAAAAATAAATAAATAGTCGATATATATAAAGAGGAAGATGGGAACTAGATAGCATGTGATAAATATTTGTAGAAGACTATATAAAAAGAAAAGGAATTAAGTGACAAATACAAAAAATATATTTGATAACTAGCATTTGGTATCAATAAAATAAATTCGCCTAAGACATTGATTAAACGGAAAACAAGCGAGTATGTTTGGTTGCATAAGTGAAAGGGTTAATTCATTTTTTTTTTAATTAACAGAATTTTTGAGAGGAGAGAATGAGTCTGATCGGTCACGTCACTCTCGTCTTCCACAGAGCTTATTCGTGCAAGTGAGAAACAGACAGCTGTGCGGTCCTTTAGTGTATCCAGTTTATTATTGCCACTGAATGTTTTTATTACTTTACTATACTCTATTTTTTTTTTTTTTTTTTTTTTTTTGTTAATTTCCACATCGCTCAACAGAGATTAACTCCAATTACAGAGAGACGGAGGAGATATTGGCAATTTTCACGGCAAGTGGGATTTGAACCCGAGTTGTATATCAACTCTAGATTCATAATCCGCAGCTTATCCGATTAACCACGAGCCTCTTCGTAATAATTAATTAATGTATTAAATTTAAACAAGTTCTATTTGATACATTATGATTTAATCAGATACGTTAAATTAAAAACACAAGGCTATATGTTCCAAAATAAAGTATTTCGACGGTTAGATTAGTATTATTCTGAAGATGACACAGTGAGTGTTGAAATACATAAAAAGTGTTTATACTAAGAAATAATATATTTAAACATATAACTTTGTGTTTTTAATTTATTTAAATTATTCCGCTGAAAAATAATCTCTATATATAAATATAGGCCTATTTTAATTTTTTTTATTTCATTTAAGTTCTCCTTCGGTAACGAAGGCCATTTAGACCCCGTTTCTAACCAATATTAATTAGAATCGATCAAAGAACTTTCAATTTGGTTCAATAGTATTTATATATTTTTATTTATTTTTTTTATTATTAGAAAAAGTTCATTCTTCATTAAGTGGTAAACTAAAAGAGCATTCAGCAAGCAGTCAGATGTTCTGAATGCTCTTTTAGTTACTTACCACTTAATGAAGAATGAACTTTTTCTCTAATAAAAAAAATAAATAAAAATATATAAATACTATTGAACAAATTGAAAAGTTCTTTGATCGATTCTAATTAATATTGGTTAGAAACGGGGTCTAAATGGCCTTCGTTACCGAAGGAGAACTTAAATGAAATAAAAAAAAAACTAAAATGGGCCTATATTTATTTATATATAAATATTATTTTTAGGCGGAATAAATTATATTGATTATTTAAATTAAATTAAAAACACAAAGTTATATGTTTAAATATATTATTTCATATTATAAACACTTTCATCTTCAGAAATAATACTAATCTAATCGAAATTCGTAATTTTGGAACATATAGCCTTGTGTTTTTAATTTAATGTATCTGATTAACTGCTTGGGGTCCGAACCCTCGACGTTCGGTATAGTAGATAACCAGGCTGTCAACTACACCAAGCCCGAGGCCTATTCATAAGTTAATAATACATTTCAGTGTATGATATATCAAAAAATGTTTTCTAAAGAGTAAATATTGAATTTATGAGTTGAATATTAAATTTTTCCTATAATATTGAACATCACAGTCATATTCGCTCTTTTTATAAACATTTTAATTGATATACAAAAATAACATGAAATGTTATTTCAAATAATTCAAGTACTTTGAAGTTGAATAATATTTAATTAACGTATATAACAAATTTTAATAACAAAAAATATTTTAAAGAGAAAAAAAAATGGAATCAAGAGTTAAAAAAAAAAAAGAGAGAGAGAGTTGAGTGAATGTGGTTTTTTTTAACCCCTACTAAAATATAATTTCATCATTTTTCAAGATTTAATAATTTATTTCTATTGCAATGATATGCATGATGGAATTCTTTATGGACAATAGCTCCAGGGAGAAATAAAAGAGAAGAAGAAACCTTTGGAATAAATGCATTTGGGCAAAAAAAGGGAAGAGGGAAAAAGATGGAGGAATATAAAGTTAATTCACTTAATCAACATCAACATTATATATCATAGCATTTAAATTTGAATAATAAAAAATAAAATTCCAGAGAGAATGGAGCTAAACTACGTATTTTAATTTCAAAAAGATAATAATTCATTTTAGTTATTATATTAAAGAAATGTAATAAGAAATTCAAAATGATGGAAATTCTGTCGCATATTAACGATTCGGTTATTAATCGTGGACTTTATCAGAAATTAACAAAATCTTTGAGTCAATGGATTGGTTCATGTTTGAAACTTGCGTGTATTTTGGCTATAATGTTATGATGAGCTGAAGCCCGAATTACAGCAACATTTTCACTCAAGAGTTTTGTTCTGAGGATGGGTGACGTATAGTCCCCAAAACGTATACATAGGAAATAAATAATTTTAGGGCGGATTAAGTATTTTTTTTCTTCACCTTTATTTAAAATGTAATTTTTCATTGAAATGATGTGCACTTATTTAAAATTTTAACATGTTTTTCTCTATATAGAGATTTATATCTCTCTTTAGGTAAAATTTTTCGGGATTTCAGGAAGAGAGGGAAGGGGCCAAGGGCGGATCCAGAGGTGTTTCTCGGGGAGGGGGAGGGGTAATCTGGTGTGACTAGTCGCACAGCACACAATTTTTTCTTATTTTCGGTAATTTAAAGGCGCATTCTGTACTTGTTTGCCAGAATACAAATACAAATCAAATTTTCAAGTATTAATTTTTAAAATTTTACATTAAAAATATATTTTTTTGCGAAAAAAAGGTATTTTTTTCAAATCTCGGGAGGGGGGGGGTAATTACCCCTTTACCCCCCTGTATCCGCCCTTGGAAGGGGCTTGAACTGTCGTGGTTACGGCCCTGCTCTAATAAGCTAATATAAAATTTCACATTGGCAAACATTTTATTGTGAACAATACTATATTTAATGTATGTTATAATAATATACTCTACAAATAGAATAGGTAAAAGACAAAAATTGTTTTTAAATAATATTTTATTATCAAAAATTGGTGTGGTTTCGGCCACCTTTTTCTTATTTTTTTCAGGTTTACAAACTCAACATATCAAGACAGAATTTTTACTTTCTCTTGCCCGATATATGAAAATATAGAGAGAGAAAGTATTGCGATCATGTCAAAAATTCGATGGATATACATGTTTTGGAGGTCCCCTGAGTCCAAAAAAAAGTGGGTCCCGCAAATAGGTCTTTGTGTGTAACGATTTTTAACATGAAGAATTGAGCTAACGGATTGAAATTTTATATTTAAGTTAGATAAGACCCCCCCCCCGCGACACTCACAATAAGTTTTGAACAAAATCGGCCAAAAAAACTAGTACTTTACTGATGTACTTTTTCAGTTTTTTTTTTTTTTTTTTTTTTTTTTTTTTTTTTTTTTTTTTCGATTTTCTCAAAATACGATTTTGTTTAAAATTCATAAATCAACTATTTTTTAGATGCTCTTTAAAAAAGTATATCAGTGAAATTTTTCGTGGAAATCGTTTGAAGTACACTTTACTGATGTAATATTTCAGATTTTTCAAATTCATTTTCCGACTCTTCCTTCCATAGAGCCAATGTTAGCTCTCAATGGAGATTTGCATGTTAATTTCGATTCAAAAGGTAACTTTAAATAGTCAAAATTAAAAATACACAGAGCTTATGGAAATTTTGAATCAAATGACTTTTCTTTTTCTGTCTCAAAAATACTATGGTAATTCTATTATACTAGAATTTTTTTATTCAAACAGTTTATTATGAACAATACTATATTTAATTTCTTTAAAACTCTAACAAAATTCTGTGAAGGCTTCTTTTATTTCTGCTGCTCTTTTCAAATTTGTCTCGAATTACGCGAAAAGATCAGGATGATTGAAGAAACAAGTTTTACTTTTCTGTATTCATGTTGTTGTTATATAATAAAATTTTAATTTAATTATTTCAAAAATAAATTGCCAATGTACAATATAGCCTACATAAATAAATTTGTTGATGAAGAAAGTTTTTTTTATTATATTTTAATTGAGAAATCCCGAGATGCGGTTAGAAGGAAAGTTCAAGTTATTTACCAAGACAAGAAATTTAGAGTAACCTTATTTTTATTTTTTATACACAGTCAATTATCACTGTCTTCCAAGTCGTTTCAACTCCAAGTTATTAACAAGAACTTGAAATGTAGTAAATAAATATGGAAAACTGCCTCTCTATTGCCTTGAAGTTTTCTAATTTTATTTTCGTTGAAATGAAGCCGAGAAAATAAAGACGAATTGCATCTTTCTCGCTTTCCTTCATCTTATGATATTGACGAACGCGCCGCAGAAGAAAATGAAGAAGAAGGTCAGTCAAAGCAA
>JAKCPI010017003.1:0-23929 GCA_023213315.1 Euborellia annulipes | reverse complement strand
AGAGAAAAAATTATATATAATCCAAGGTAAACAAAAAACTTTATTGTTGATTTTCTCAAAACTCGATGTTTGGTCTTTGACACACCATTGCATAACAGGGTCCATATATAAAGCGCTAGACACTCCCTTCAGTTGTATGTGACTGTTTACCACTCTCTCTCGCTGATTGGACAGAGTCAGAGAAAATTTAAAACTTTAAGTCAGGAAGAGAAATTTAAAACTTCAAAATTTCCAAACAGTGAGCAAGAATACCAAAGGCGAAGTAGGGGATCCAGGGGGTCGAAGGCGGGCTTTGCCACTGGTATCCTAATAATTGCAGAGGCTATTTGTTATTTTACATTTTGAGATGAGATATATCAGCTGATTCAGGGTCTTTCTCAATATATTAGAAAGTTTTTTTTATCACGAATATGTGTCCAAGCATTTCTATTTAAGTCATTTGGTATCCAAATGTCATAAATAAAATCATCGGACTGCCTAGGGTCCGAACCCACGACGTTCGGTATGGTAGGTAGGCACGCTACCAACTACTCCATGCCCCTTGGGCTAAAGCTTTTGTGGTTTATATTATTATTATTATTATTAAGACAGTTTATAATTATAGACCACAATTTGTAATAATTATTTATTAAAAATATAAATACTGTGCAACGTTTCGACTGATTATTCTACAGCCAGTACTGTGCACTTGCTCCGACCCAAGTGAAATCTAAGCTAAGGGACACCTACGTGTAAATTATATGTAATGACGTCAGCGCCATCTACAGTATTTTCTATGAAGTTAGACACAATCATCAGCGCCATCTACAATCATTTCAATGAAGTTAAACAATTATCGAAGCCAAATGTTTACCTGGTACTTACATTTTTAACTTCTCTCACCCTAAGTATTTTCCTAATTTTATATTTTGAGTTGAGGCTAGACCCGAAGGTGAATGAGGCAGCTAGTTGTTTCTTAATTATTTGTAAATGAAACTCAATGTTAGCCCACCTTTATGTTTTTTTTTTTTTTTTTTTTGTTTTCACTAACATGATGTTTTTAAATAACGTATAAAAATGTAAAATAACAATTACTGGGTCAAATTTTTTAATAGGATACTTATTCATTTTTTGTGTCTAATGGCACGCTTTGTTAATGGAATAATTTGTTCCAATGTTGTTGTTTTTTTTTTTTTTTTATAAAAGAATTTAATTGCAAATAATTTGTTTTTGTAGTTTAAAAATTTCTCTTTTTTTATAAAAAAATTAAAATAAATTTGGTGGAAGGAGAGGGTTGTTAATTTAAGAGTGTTTGATTTACTTTTAATTCTAAACTTAATTGAGAGGATCATAATGAAATGTATAATATCTGTATTTATAAAAACAAAATAAGGGCCGGAACTACGAGATTTGTTAAGAGGAGCAAAGCTTAATTTGGCGCCCCCTCCCCTCGACCCTCCATAGCGTCGTCACTGTAACAAAGTCAAATTGATTTTAAAATTTTAATCGTTCTTTAAATCTCTAAAATTTTGCCTAAGCATAACTTCCCCACAGCGCGAATTAGGGTAATTCTTGTTTCTTACAGGGGAGGGGGGGGTTTGAAATAGAAATATATTTAATGAGATGAGATGTGGAGGACACAGGCCAGCTATTGAGTAAAACAGACTCCTTAAATTTAATTGCCCCATCTTCAGTTGTCTTAGAGTCTTTTTGGAAATAGAGTTGCCACATCTGTATTTGTGTATAAGCGAATAGTTTAAAAAATTCTTATGTATTATAACAATGCAAATATATGAATTATGATGATACAGGGTCTGAAATGTCCTCTTCAAACTCTGTATCATCATAATTCATATATTTGCATTGTTATAATACATAAGAATTTTTTAAACTATTCGCTTATTCACAAATACAGATGTGACAACTCTATTTCCAAAAAGACTCTAAGACAACTGAAGATGGGGCAATTTAATTAGCCAAAACGTTTTGTTCAAGGAGCCTGTTTTACTCAATAGAGGCTACATTCCTGGCTGTTGTCCTCCACATCTCATCACAGCGACATCCCATCAATCAGAACAAATTATGTTTAATAAAGTTAAATAGAATTTGTTAATTTCTTGGATACCTTTGATTGCGATAAGTTAACTTTTCAAACGTTTCTTAATAACTAATTTCAATTTGTTTTTTTCATTTATCCAATTTTGCCACCCGGGGCACATACATACCCCCCCCCTCCTCTCCAATTCCGGCTTTATTCAAATTTGTTTTAAGTTCTCTATGGACGAAACATCTAGCCCAAGTTTTACTAAACAGAAATTTAAATTTATATCATGATAATTCGTATTCAATAGAGAGATATCCGGGATTTTGTAGAAATGATAAAATTTATCAATTAATTATATAACTTTTTTTGAAAGCTATTTTATTTAAGAAAAACTTCCAAAACGAATCCTAATCGCTTATTTAATAAGTGCAAATATTGCACATGAAAATAAAATCAGAGGGATTGGAGAAATTTTATTTGTTAAAGGTATTCAAGGGCTGCAGAAAGGGGCGTTAGTGAAATATTTTATATATCGCAATAAGATAAATAGCTACGTGTCAATTTTCATATTGAATTTATTAAATGAATAAATTTAAAACAAACAAAAAAAGAAAAGTAAACTAGAATTTAATCCAAGCGGGATGATTTGTCAAGCAAGGAGGCTACATAAAATCCTAGGATGGATGATTTTGCTCTCGTTTTTTTTG
This sequence comes from Euborellia annulipes, assembly GCA_023213315.1. Classification (NCBI taxonomy): domain Eukaryota; kingdom Metazoa; phylum Arthropoda; class Insecta; order Dermaptera; family Anisolabididae; genus Euborellia; species Euborellia annulipes. Next base: position 21,199 of record JAKCPI010017003.1, on the reverse strand, counting down.
CCATTGCCAGGAAGGGGTTTTCCCGTTGCTCTCTCGTTATTATTTAAGACCGTTAGATTGTCACTTGAAATTAATCTCATCCATATTCATACTATTATATTATACGCTTTATAAAAAAAATGTAGGTTATCCATTAAAAGGATTAGATGAATGTACTTTAACAAATTAAATATTTAAAGAGTGAAAATTTACATTTCTTAATTTATGATTTATCTTCAATAAATTAATAGGGATAAAAAATCGTCGTGTGCATTATTATTTCATAAATATTGTTTGAAGGTAATTTCAAAGATTACAACAAAATTCAATCTATTGTGAATGAACAATTGAGGTTATGTGGAGAGAATTTAGAAAAATACAATAAGATCGTGAATCGGAATGACACCAAATTTCAAATTAAAAAAACTTGTGTGACTGGTCACGAAAGTTGTGTTCTATGCTTGACCCCCCCCACACCAGATTTTTTGTGTTGACATAAATTTGGTTTCTGAAAAATTTATCAACAGAAAAATATTTATATTTTGTTACCATGGCAACCATTCTCCTATCTTTCCTATGAAGTACATGAGTAAAGTGTGCTTCATAAGATTTCAAGGGCGAAATGAGAATATACATTTTAAAGAGCATTTAAACAAATAGTTGATTTATGAATTTTAAACAAAATCGTTGGAGCGAATTTTGAGAAAATCGAAAAAAAAAACTGAAAAAATACATCAGTAAAGTACTAGTACCTCTTTTCACGTCTCCGGGAGGTGCCTAACTTAAATATAAAATTTCAACCTCTTAGCTCTCATTCCTTCATTGTTTAAATTGAACACAGACAAACCATGTCACGACCACTTTGGACTCGGGGGATCTCAAAACGTGTATATCTATCAAAATCTCGACATCGAATTTTTGACATTAATCCAATATTTTCCTCTCTATATATATTAACATATATATAGAGGTAAGAGAAAGTAAAAAAACGCAAAAATATTTCTACCTAGATTTTAAATTATTCGTTAAGTTATGATTATATTATTGACATAATAAAAACACAATGACAAATGATCAACCAATCATATCTATTCTTTTATCCTTTATGAGTCATTTGGGTTTCCATGCTAATTAAAAAGGTTTTTATTACATAAATTGATATACAGCTGTATTAACAGAGGGATATCCGTATTTTTATTTTTTTTTTTAATTTAATTTTTCTGAATGATAATCCCTTCAAATTGGCCATCTAATAGTATTTTAATCTTAAGGCTTAAAATAAATAAGGATATTCATTCCCTGGAAGCCTTGATCCCAAGACACCCTGAACTTCGGGATGGTAAAAAAAAATAAATAAAAAAATAAAAAAAAAACTTATGGTATCATCATTTTATCTCTTCTACCTTGAATCAATGTTGCTTTTCATTTATTTTGTTATGCATATAGGACTGTAGTAATTAATTAGCGTTCTTTGGCATGACTAAAGAATACCTCTATCAAAATCACTGTGAATTGATTGTCCCTGGATATTCGATTATTTTTTACAAATTATAGTAACATAGGAGGAGGTTGTTACAAAAGGCGAAACAAAAAAGATCAAAGTCATGATTGAAGACTCAAAAAAAAAAAAAATACTGTAATAGAACAAAACAAAATCTGGTGTGACTGTCGCACAGCACACAACTTTCTCTTACCTTCGGCAATCGAAAATTGTGTTCTGTGTTTGTCACACCAGATTTTTCGTGTCGACGTATATTTAGTTTATTATTATTTGAAATTCCTATCGAGATCCTCGTTTATTTACTCGAGGTATGAGCCACTACTGCCCATTTAGTGTTTAGTTACAAGATGCTAATCTTGTGGTGGGGAACCACTTTATTGGCCTCAAGGGACTTCCAAAACGTGTATTTCCATCAAAATCTCGACATCGATTTTTTGACAAAAAATCCAATACTTTCTCTCTATAGGTGAGAGAAAGTAAAAAAGAAAGGGAATTATATTGTTAAAACGAACTTCAAAAGATGAATGACAGATAAATATTTTTCAAGAACAAAAGAGTATTATTATTAAAAAAAAAAAATCTCTGTTATATTTATCATTTCTGAGAGATGTTTGAAATGTGATTAGATCCGCTTTTTTTTTTTTGTTTTTCATTATCCATTTGATTCACTCGGTCATTCATATCAGATATCACTAACTCACTCACCCATTCTATCTCTGTGTCAGAGAAAACGAACGAAACCAATTTTCCCTCTCTCTCTCTCTCCCTCTTATTATTTTGGAAACTTTATTATATTTCTATCTCTCTTCTCATTTTCTATGCTCTTTTCATTTAATACTTTTTTTTTTATTTAATATTTAACGGATATAACTTTCTATATAAAAACAAAAGTATTGATCTCCAGTACATGGTGGAGATATTTAAAGCTAAAGAAAATTTTAAAAATATAGGTAAGAGAAGAGAAATTTTTGCTTTTAAAGAGTAAAGAAATAATTTTTTGAGAAACAAGCAGGTCTATCCTTCCTTTAAACTTCGATAGTGTTACTATTTCAATCATATCTACGTATATTTGTAGAATAAATGGGATTATATACTTGTATATATTCAACGAGGTGATTTATTAAACACTATCATTTATAGATTTAATCAGTGAGGGTTAAAACGTCATTTTTGGTATAGCCTATAAGTTATTTGACGAGAATTTATTTATAATAGCCAACCATTCATTGTATTCGGTATATAATATAGAATATTAAAAATTTTTATTGGAAATTTCATTAATTCTTTCGATATAGTAAATACTTAATTAAATTTATTAAATCGATATTAATTTAATTCCCTTTTAGTATGAATAGCTCTTAAAAAAGTTGATTGTCTTGTTTTCAAATAGCAAAATAAATTTAATATTACAATATTTTAAATAAATAGGACGGAGTCTAAATGGCCATAAATGCCGAATCAGACAAATTAAAAAAAAAAACTCTGACCCAAAATATATAAAACTTCGTATTCATTTTTATAGATCAGGTATAAGTTTTTAGGATCGAATCAGGGGCGTAAATAACACCCTTGCAGACTCGGCAATGCGGGGGGGCGGGGGGGGGGGGGCATAAAAAATATATAAAATAAAATGTAGTAAACACATTATCTTCAAAATAAATTTTACAATTCATTAAGATATCTTACAGTAAAACTGTTTAATAAATAGCACTGATAAACAGTGAATTTTTTTCTGGGAGCTACAGGTATTCTTGAGTATATGGGTAGCGCTGATTCAAAAATGCCATCAATTTTGCCCCATCAGGCATAGTTTTAGAGATATAGAGAAAAATAAATTTTAATAGAAAATTTGCTCTAAAGTTTTGAATTTTCAATATTTTTTTAAGAGGTCATCCAAAATATGCAGATAATTAAAATACATAGAAATATTCCAGTACAATCTGAGATTTAGTGGTGCAAAACACGTCTAAAAGTTTAGAAAATCCCATTTTAACTTTGGACACTCCTAAAAGTATTTTTACCATCCCTAAATACAAAACTCGTTGAAATTACGATATTTTGTAGTTCTTTAATTTTCCAAAAATCATCATTCGAGCAAATCTGTTAATTATTAACGAAATTATAAACAAAATAGTTATCAAAGTCAAGTACAAATATAAGGAAATTTATGATAAATGCCTTAGAAGTTATGAGCTATTCCTGGATGGCCCCCTCCCTCAAAAAAAAAATTCAAGAAACGCTCCAGTTAGAGATAATTATAATTTATTTATTTATTTATTTAGTAAAAACATTACATTCACTCAACAGAAAATTTCCATTGCAGAGTGAATTGGGAACAAATAATTTTTCACAATTTGAAATAAAATTATAAAATATACGTATGATAACAAGAAAAAATAAAAATAAAATTGATAATACAATACAAAATACAATTCAAATAATGGAAATCATGAAGAGGCCTCCTTCTAGTATATTCAACAATCATGTTGAATATGGGAGATCTCTCTATTATCTTCGTTCTCGCCCTGCCAACATGAAACAGAGATCCATACCTCAAGGAAACTGCTGGGACCCTGAAGCCAATTTTAGCGACCGGGATATAAAATGATGGAGCTAAAATTAGGCTTATTCATGATATGGCCTTAAATACATTTTAATCCCTAATCAAGGATAAATCAACGTGCAAAAATCGATAATAAAGAGAAGTAATAATTTAATTTTTTTTTTTTTTTAATATTCTTTGTCAGCTAAGACTATTTAAGAATCAATCATGGCTTGAATATGATGGATACATAATTATCGATGCCAATGGAATTCTAAAATCAAAGAAAAAAAAGCCAAATTAACGTGAAAAAAAAAATCCTAACACAAATAAGAAATTCAAAAAAATATATAGGGTCCTACCTACAATGCAAGAGGTTTTCAAAAACAAAACTCCTAGCCACTCTTGTTCTAACTAGCTACCAATCCTAGATGTAATAATTAGTGCTTTGTTTACATCAGCGTTAAAATCTTTCTTAATATATGAGATGAGAGGGTTCAGAGCAAAAGTGAACCAAGTCCACTTTAAAAAAAAAAAGAACCAAAGTTAAAGCCTTATATTTATTTCCTCTTGAAATATGCAACATTTATTTATTTTACATCTCAGCAATCATTAAGAACTTAAATTATACTTTATCTAAGGACACATTTTAAATTGTATATTCACATTTTTGGATATTTAGATTTTTCAGATATTTTTTTTTTTTTTTTTGCATTAAGGAACTACTGCACTCTGGAGGATTAATATTGAAATTCGGATATGGTTCATTATTACACTGAATAACTACCATCATTTACTAACTTTCTTTGCCTTAATCCCGCGGTGTGGGGTCGGCGGAGGGTGTGGGGGTTTTTGCGACCGGGAAAGAATAGAAGAGGCCGGCCCGTCGCACGGTCTGACGCCTGTTGAAAATTTAGAACGGAAGGGACTGGCATGCAAAGAAAAAAAGTACTGTATTTAATTAATCAATTGTACCGATAGCTACCGGGGGCGAAAGAGTGTTTATTATTTTTCTGATGAGGAATAAATTAATCTTATTCTTTATGCGGATGTCTGTCTGTTTCATTCATTCTTTAAAATAAATGTCTTTTTAATTTTCGATTAGACCTAATTTACATGTTTCATTTTAATTTGCAGCTGAGATTGATTTCAATGCCACGTTCGTCGCTCTTATCTTTAATTTTGCCATTTTTCATTCACTAAAAAAATGACAAATGACGATCCCTCCCAAAAATAATCCTAATAATCAACTGCTCTATTGTTCAGTCATCAAAATTATAATTTAGCCCACTTATTTCACCTTTTATTTTATTAATAATTAGTGTTAGTAGGCTATTAACTTATGCTAAAAACAGTTGTTTAATGTTAAGTCTAGCTTTTCTCTAAAAGTCAAAGTGAAATGATTACAATATATCCCTTTGTATAGACGTTGAGTAAAAGAACCAGAACAGATGTAATTGAATGAATCAGCTGACAATTATTATTAGATGTAAGTGCTTCTTTAATTTTCCAAGAAGCAAATGAATCAAATACAACAACAAGTCAGAGAAGAAGAAATTTAATATTCAAAGAGATGGAGAAAATGTCAAACAATCAGAGACGGATTTTATAATAAACGTGGAGCATATAATAATTGACGCGGATGAAGCGGAAATGTCAAAAGGACGTCATTAAAACGTCATTTTAACGGAAAAGAGAGGACAATAAGCCTCAAAAGAAAATATTTAATTAATATATCCATCAAAATTTCGACATCGATTTTTTGACATGATCGCAATACTTTCTCTCTCTATATATTAAATACATTGGGTAAGAGAAACTAAAAAATCTAGTGTGACTAGTCGCACAGGACACAACTTTCTCTTACACCTTTGGTAAGATTTTGTTGTGCCCTCGGGGTTTGGTGTAGAGGTTAGCGTGCTAACCTCGTATACCAAAAGTCGCAGGTTCGGACCTCAGGCAGTCCGATAATTTTATTTAAGTCATTTGGATACCAAAGAGAAAAAAAGTGAGAAACCAGTGAGAAAAAAGTGTGTTAAAAAAAAAAAAAGATTTTGTTGTAGCCGGAGGGTCTGGCAACGGAGTAGAGCAACAGTCACCACAATCGTTGCTGTTAAGCAATGCCAAGCACGGCGAAATCTGGGATTGGTGACCCCCAGAAATCAGCGTGTAGAACGTCCCCCGGTAGCCATCGGTATTATAAATGTAATAATATATATGTAAAATTAAAACCCTAATGGCCTCTGCAGCCGAAAAAGGGGAATTAAAAAAAAAAAAGATTTTGTTGTGTCGAGATATATTTAGTTTCCGCCGGTATATTAGAATTAAAATATGAACATGAGAATATATTTATAGCAACCATTTCTTCTATCTTCTTATGAAGTACAAGAGTAAAGTGTGATTTAAAAGATTTCAAATGCAAAATGAGAATATACATTTTAAAGAGAATCTAAAAACTAATTAATTTTTGAATTTTAATCAAAATGGTTAGAGCGAATTTTGAGAAAATGGAAAAAAAGGTACATCAGTAAAGTACAAGTACTCTTTGGCCGATTTTGTTCAAAAGCTTCGTGTCACGTCCCATGGGGGTGTCTAACTTAAATATAAAATTTCAACCTCCTAGCTCTTTTTCTTTCTTGGTATATTTTTTTCACTGACAGACCATGTCACGGAAACCACTTTTTTGGATTCAGGGGACCTCAAAACGTGTATATCCATCAAAATCTCGACATCACATTTTTGACATGAATCCAATACTTTCTCTCTCTATATATTAACATATATAGAGGTAAGAGAAAGTAAAATATTTAATTAAAAAAAGTGAAGTTTGTTTTATACCTTTGCAATCATTAGATTTCCCCCTCCCCTCGATTTTTTTATCATCTAAAAGCAATTACTTAGTTTAAGCTTTCTGATATCTTTTAGTTGTTTTAAAAAGTTTTTGTCGTTGATTTTCTTCAAAGTAAAAAATATATTAATTGTATAAAATTCTTCTAATTTATCAAATATAGACCTATATATATTTGTTTTATATAAAAGAGAAATTAATTTCTGTCTTAAAAAAAAAAAAAAAAAACTACGTTCAAAGCCAGTTGAAAGAAGAAAAGTAGAAAAAGAAAAACGCCCGCCCGCCACCCACCCGATTAGTTACACTTTCGTTCTTCTTAACTCAAGAAAACTCAAGAAGATCAAATAATCCAATTTCGAACTTTTTAAATCCTGATAAACTTGGATTTATTTAACTTATTTTTCTTTTTCATTTCAATATATAATTTTATATAAAATAGGCATGACCATTTCAAGATAATAATAAGAGAGAGAAGTCAAAACGAAATTTTCAATTTCCGGACTTTTTTGTAATCACCCGTAATCAACTGTAACGTCAATTAAAAGCAGTACATCTTTATGCTTGAAAAGTTGACGCATCAACCCTAAGATCCTGGTTTAAACCAATGAATGCACAATTCTAATTCATTCAAGGAAATCTTTAACATATTAATTGCAAATTGGAAACGGGCATAGTTTATATCAATATTTATACTTTGAAATATTACATAAAGTTTCGAAATTAGTTACAAATTTTGCCAAGAGATGACACTTTATATTAGTACAGAGTTCTGGACATGTTTCATGGAATATATGACTTCTTTTATTATTCTAGTTTCAGCTTGTGAGATTGATCGTTCTTAGCTCCTTAGTACGTATCGGAATCAAAGTACAGCCTCGTCTGGTGACAACTAATTCGAAACTTCTAATTTTTACAGCATTTGAAATAAACATATTTTGAATTTCATTTTTCTATCTATGTTCCCTGCACTCAGTCAGGACTGGTGAAACCTCATCCACTGGTCGTCTGGGGGCTGTGTCGTCGATAAATGATGATCTTGGTCGTTTGGAGGAATGGGGAAACCTCAATCAAGTTAAATTCAATTCGCAAAAAACGCAATGTTGACTAATTTCTAGACAAAAAAATAGGATTTGCCCTCCCCTTATTTACAGCAATAATAGTCTCGAGTTCAGATTCATTTTCTGTTCTGGGAGTGACAGTTACATCTGATCTCTCCTGGAGCAACCACATCTCTTCTGTGGTTAAATCTGCCGCAAGGAAATTGGGTTTCCTATTCAAAACGAAGCTTTACTTTTCCCCCAACATCTCCTAATCCTCTATAAAGCCCAAATTCGGCCGTGTCTTGAATATGGTTCCCATCTTTGGCGAGGGGCGTCGAAAGACGCTCTCTCCTCCTTGGAAGTCATACAGAGGCGTGCAATTAAACTGATAGGTGATTCTACCCTTACCGCATCCCTACAGTCACTAGATCATAGAAGAAGCGTGTCTGCACTATCTTTCTACAGGTATTACCATGGTCAAAGCTCTGCCGAATTAAAATCAATTATCCCACCCAATGCAAAATATTCACGGAACAAAAGAGAGGTATCTTCCCAGCATCCCTATGCTGTACAGACCACGAGTAACAGAACAAGTCAATTTCATTCTTCCTTTGTCCCCATGACCTCCCGTGATTGGAACAAGCTCCCTGCGTCTATCTTCCCCCAAAACCTACAATCTTCAGACTCAAGTCTAACCTCAACAGGCATTTTCTCAGTTCCCGCAGTTGAGTTTCCCTTTTATGCTTCACGTTTTGTTTTTATTTTCTTCTTAGCTGCATGTGACTACTGGTCATTATAGGTCTTCGGACCTTATGCACCAATTCCAAAAAAAAAAAAAAAAAAAAAAAAAAATTAATTTTAAATTCAGTCAGTTCTTTAGGTCCCCCTGTAGATGGCATCAGTGCTAACTTTATTATACTGGTATTTAGAAAAATAAAAGACTCAAATAATCCCAAAACATCTGTGAATTTAAAAAAGTATCTGGCTTTAGCTCACCTATGAACTACGTGTTTTCCATCCTTTTGATGTTTAGTAAAGAACTCTTTGGTGAGAAGCTGATGATTGAGTTGAAGATCGATGGTCCAGCTACGCCCATCAACCGCCTCAATCCGCAACTGAATATTTGGCAAATGATGTCCATCATCAAGTCGTGTCTTTTGTATAGTCTCTGTACTTTTTCGATGTGTCAACCAAGTGTGCACTTTGGTACCATTTAGAGGAATATGTTCTGGAAAAGAGAAGAAAAAACGAATTTAATAAAAATTATTATAGGCCCGGCAAAAAGAAAAGTGGGAGGATTGACATAAACCTTAGCTCAGGTAACTCGTGGTTGCCTTTCATGATACTCATCAGATAGGAGTCCTTGAGTAGAGAGGAGGATGATAATATATATTCTTAGTGCGAATAAACTAGAGAGGGGGAAGAACAAAAGTGAAAAAAAAAAAGATCGTGACTGACATAATAGAAGAGGAGAGAGAAATTTATGAGAAGAGATTCCGTTAATCTAGGAGATATCAACTTAATCTAATTTCATTTTAGGAGATTTTCTACAATAAAAAATAGCAATCCATTGGTCTACTCTCCTAGAGAGAATTAAAATTTTTCGATTCGTCATCTAGAAAAAATATCATAGAGCTTAATCTATTAGTCAAGAAATACATTTTGAAAATAGGTCTAAATAAATAAATAAAATATATTCATTTTTTTTCGGTCTTTTATTTTTTTCTCAAAGGATTGATTAAATAGTTCGTTTAAATGAGTCGCTCATTGTGAAAAAGTTGTGTTCTCCATTTTTTCCGAAACTGCTGATTATGGCCGCATTCTATTGAGTACAAGAGTAAAGTGGTCTTCAGAAGATATCAATCACAAAATGAGAATATACATTTTATAGAGAATCTAAAAAATAATTGATTTTTGAATTTAAAAAAAAAAATCTGGTGTGACTGTCGCACAGCACACAACTTTCTCTTACCTTCGGTAATCGAAAGTTGTGTACTGTGCTTGTCACACCAGATTTTTTGTGTCGACATGTATTTAGTTCCCGGCAGTAGGGAATATTTGAATTCAGATGTAAAATTTATAAGTATGGGAAAATATTTATATTTTGTTACCATGGCAACCATTTCTCCTATCTTTTCTATGGAGTGCAAGAGTAAAGTGGTCTTCAAACAATTTTGAGGGCAAAACGAGAATATACATTTGAAAGAGCATCTAAAAAATAATTGATTTTTGAATTTTAATCAAAATCGTTAGAGCGAATTTTGAGAAAATCGAAAAAAACTGAAAAAGTACATCAGTAAAGTACTAGTACTCTTTGGCCGATTTTGATTAAAAGCTTATTTTTCCGGTCCCGGGGGGTGTTTAACTTAAATATAAAATTTCAACCTCCTAGCTCAATTCCTTCATGCTTAAAATTGAACACACACACACCCACACACACACCCACCCACACACACACACACAGACAGACCATGTCGCGAAAACCACTTTTTTGGATTCAGGGGACCTCAAAACGTGAAGATCCATCAAAATCTCGACATCGAATTTTTGACATGAATCCAATACTTTCTCTCTATATATATATTACATATATACATAGGTAAGAGAAAGTAATAGTTGGAGCAAATTTAGAGAAAATCGAAAAAAACTGAAAAAGTGCATCAGTAAAGTACTAGTACTCTTTGGCCGATTTTGATCAAAAGCTTCGTGTCACGTCCCAGGGGGGTGCCTAACTTAAATATAAAATTTCAACCTCCTAGCTCTTTTCGTTCTTGAGATATTTTGTTCACAGGCACACAGACAGACCATGTCGTGAAGACCACTTTTTTGGATTCAGGGGACCTCAAAACGTGTATATCCAGCAAAATCTCGACAACGAATTTTTGACATGAATCCAATACTTTCTCTCTATATATATATTAACATATATAGAGGTAAGAGAAAGTAAAAAAAAATAATTAAAGTTTAATATTTTTATTTTTCTTCTGAAAATTTTGAAAAAGTGGCGTCGATCACTTTTTAAACTCATTCGCATGTAGAGTATATTGATGAAAGCTCAAAAGTGTTTAAAAACTAAGACTAGTTAACGCCTAATTAATACCAAGAAGTTATTGTTTAATCTTTTTTTTTTTTTTTTAGTTTTTATTTATACGTCTTTGGGATCGATTTATTTGTTAAGAAATCGTAGAATAAATGGGGCAGATAACAAAATCAAAATTAAATTAAATTTTTTTTACAAGATCAAAAGACATTCATTTCTGTAAAAAAACCGATTGAATTGGTTGGCACTTCATCTGAAATCATGGACGAATCCATCCCCCCCCCCCCAATCCTTGTAAACTTGAAATAATAAAAAAAAAAATATATAAATAAAAAACTGAAAAATTCTTGCCATCTGTGGGAAGATGAAAACTACAAGTGACGTCATTCCCTATCTCCAGTTAGGTTGTGGCATTTAATAAAAAAATCTGGTGTGACTGGCGCACAGCACACAACTTTCTCTTACCTTCGGTAATCGAAAGTTGTGTTCTGTGCTTGTCACACCAGATTTTTTGTGTCGACATGTATTTAGTTTCCGACAGTAGGGTACAATTTTTTTTTTTTTTTTTTTTTTTTTAAACATTCACACTTTTTTCTCATTCACACTCACACACACATTCACACAGTCTTTTCGGCCATTTAAGACTTTGACGATAACTGTTGTAAGTAATATATAAATTGTAGGTTCAGGCATTTCTATTTAAGCCATCTGGTATCCAAATGGCTTAAATAAAATCATCGGACTGCCTGGGTCCGAACCCGCGACGTTTGGTATAGGAGGTAGGCACTCTACCTACTACGCCACACCCTAGGGTACAATTGAATTCAAGATGTAAAATTTATAAGTATGGTAAAATATTTATATTTTGTTACCATGGCAACCATTTCTCCTATCTTTTCTATGGAGTACAAGAGTAAATTGGTCTTCAGAAGATTTCAATAACAAAATGAGAATATACATTTTAAATATCATCTAAAAAATAATTGATTTTTGAATTTAAAAAAAAATCGTTGGAGCAAATTTTGAGAAAATCGAAAAAAAACTGAAAAAGTGCATCAGTAAAGTACTAGTACTCTTTGGTCAATTTTGTTCAAAAGCTTCGTGTCACGTCCCATGGGGGTGCCTAACTTAAATATAAAATTTCAACCTCCTAGCTCTTTTCGTTCTTGAGATATTTTGTTCACAGACAGACACACAGACACACACACACACACACACAGACAGACCATGTCGCGAAAACCACTTTTTGGATTCAGGGGACCTCAAAACGTGAAGATCCATCAAAATCTCGACATCGAATTTTTGACATGAATCCAATACTTTCTCATATATATATATATATATATATATATATATATATATATATATTACATATATACATAGGTAAGAGAAAGTAATAATAAAATGGATATTAGAAAAAGTTGCCCCCCTTTCGTTTTTAGCTGGATACGCCTATGTATAAAAGCCCGGTATTTGGTTGGATTCAAATAATATTGTTTATATTATTTATTAATTTTCATTTAATAAACATTTCTCTCTATATCCGGTGATATAGTCTAAACCTTTAAACATGGCACTGTTAGTTTGTGTTTTAATAATCCGAACAGAACATTTAATATTATAATCTAAAATTTAATATGCAAATAAAATTGAACTTAATATGATAGTATATACAGTATAATAACTTAATAATAAAATCATTACTACAACAAATATTATGGTATAATAAATTTAACTTTTTATAATTATTAAGGTGCGCGTCTCGGGGTGCTAATTTTGGGACTTTCCAGTGGCCACAATTTTGAAGCTATCGACCTCAAATTTTTTTTTAAATTAAAGCTATTTAAAATATCTACAACTTATAGAAGCCCTTTTTTTGATTTTCGAAAGAATACATTTTTTTTAGATTAATCTCATTAAATAAATGATATTTTAAAAAAAAGGAGCTCTATAAGTTGTAGATAATTAAATTAGTAAACATTATGTTAAAGAATAATTAATTTTTTGCCTTAAATTAATTAGCTGGAAGCTCTAGAATGAAATGGAATTTATCCCATGTATTCCTATGGAAAAAACTAACGCCATCTCTTGCCGCCTAGAGGAACTCGGTAGTCAAAAGTTTTCTAACGACTTTTCGAGACGCGCACCTTAAGGGCTTATTATAATACATGTAAAATGTATTTTATCTTAAAAGTTAATAAGATATCAATATATGAGGTTTAATTTGAGATAAAGAATAAAATTCGTATTAACTAGTGATAAATGTCTATTATTATTCGTTGGTATTTAGGATGCATTGGACTTCTGGTCATTGGACCTTCGTCTTATAGAACAAAAGACAAGTTCTTTTCCAGCTTTCCTTTCTTTTTTTATAAGACGGATCTAATTGTTGGTCCTGTAGGTGTGATGTGGGTGATATGCATGTGGGTGTGAGTGAATTTAATAAAAATAAACGGGGGTCATGACCTTCTTCCGCCTCCATTTTCTTCAAATAATACTTTATGGAGTAGTGTCGGAGAGAGTCTGGCTTCCAAATTATTAGCGCTTCCTTTATTTAATTACCAGAATGAGATGCTATTTTTAGAGTTCAAACGAAAAAGTTAGAAGGAAATCTTCTATTTAATATTTTAATCCATATATTAACGTTAATTTTTTTTTTTACATTTCGCCGCTATGTATTGAAATAATTATTTTATGCAATTTAGGATCTTTTTAGTTTTGACTTTTTAAAAATCAAAAAGTAATTTTCACAAGTTGTAATGAGTTATCCAATTACTGAATTAATCGGTTAACGGCCTCCGGTAGTTAGGAACGGACATTGATTAGATTGGTTAAGTTGGGATAAGCAGCTATCAAAGCAGAGTAAGGGGAAACGTGCCCGAAGCTAAAGCACTGAGCTAGCTGAACTTGTAGTTTGATTATTATTAGCTAGCGAGATGATGAAAAATAAATAAATAGTCGATATATATAAAGAGGAAGATGGGAACTAGATAGCATGTGATAAATATTTGTAGAAGACTATATAAAAAGAAAAGGAATAAAGTGACAAATACAAAAAATATATTTGATAACTAGCATTTGGTGTCAATAAAATAAATTCGCCTAAGACATTGATTAAACGGAAAACAAGCGAGTATGTTTGGTTGCATAAGTGAAAGGGTTAATTCATTTTTTTTTTAATTAACAGAATTTTTGAGAGGAGAGAATGAGTCTGAGCCGTCACGTCACTTTCGTCTTCCACAGAGCTTATTCGTGCAAGTGAGAAACAAACAGCTGTGCGGTCCTTTAGTGTATCCAGTTTATTATTGCCACTGAATGTTTTTATTACTTTACTATACTCTATTTTTTTTTTTTTTTTTTGTTAATTTCCACATCTCTCAACAGAGATTAACTCCAATTACAGAGAGACGGAGGAGACATTGGCAATGTTTGAAAATTTACACGGCAAGCGGGATTTGAACCCGAGTTGTATATCAACTCTAGATTCATAATCCGCAGCTTATCCGATTAACCACGAGCCATCTCGTAATAATAATTAATGTATTAAATTTAAATAAGTTCTTTGATACATTATGATTTAATCAGATACTTTAAATTAAAAACACAAGGCTATATGTTCCAAAATAAAGTATTTCGACGGTTAGATTAGTATTATTCTGAAGATGACACAGTGAGTGTTGAAATACATAAAAAGTGTTTATACTAAGAAATAATATATTTAAACATATAACTCTGTGTTTTTAATTTATTTAAATTATTCCGCTGAAAAATAATATATATATATAAATTAGGCCTATTTTAATTTTTTGTTATTTCATTTAAGTTCTCCTTCGGCATCGAAGGCCATTTAGACCCCGTCTCTAACCAAAGAATCAAAGAACTTCAATTTGGTTCAATAGTATTTATATATTTTTATTTATTTTTTTATTATTAGAAAAAGTTCATTCTTCATTAAGTGGTAAACTAAAAGAGCATTCAGCAAGCAGTCAGATGTTCTGAATGCTCTTTTAGTTTACCACTTAATGAAGAATGAACTTTTTCTAATAATAAAAAAAATAAATAAAAATATATAAATACTATTGAACCAAATTGAAAAGTTCTTTGATCGATTCTAATTAATATTGGTTAGAAACGGGGTCTAAATGGCCTTCGTTACCGAAGGAGAACTTAAATGAAATAAAAAAAAAAAAAAAAACTAAAATGGGCCTATATTTATTTATATATAAATATTATTTTTAGGCGGAATAAATTATATTGATTATTTAAAGTAAATTAAAAACACAAAGTTATATGTTTAAATATATTATTTCTTATTATAAACACTTTCATATTCAGAAATAATACTAATCTAATCGAAATTCGTAATTTTGGAACATATAGCCTTGTGTTTTTAATTTAATGTATCTGATTAACTGCTTGGGGTCCGAACCTCGACGTTCGGTATAGTAGATAGCCACGCTGTCAACTACACCAAGCCCGAGGCCTATTCATAAGTTAATAATACATTTCAGTGTATGATATATCAAAAAATGTTTTCTAAAGAGTAAATATTGAATTTATGAGTTGAATATTAAATTTTTCCTATAATATTGAACATCACAGTCATATTCGCTCTTTTTATAAACATTTTAATTGATATACAAAAATAACATTTCATGTTATTTCAAATAATTCAAGTACTTTGAAGTTGAATAATATTTAATTAACGTATATAACAAATTTTAATAACAAAAAATATTTTAAAGAGAAAAAAAAATGGAATCAAGAGTTAAAAAAAAAAAAAGAGAGAGAGAGTTGAGTGAATGTGGTTTTTTTTAACCCCTACTAAAATATAATTTCATCATTTTTCAAGATTTAATAATTTATTTCTATTGCAATGATATGCATGATGGAATTCTTTATGGACAATAGCTCCAGGGAGAAATAAAATAGAAGAAGAAAACCTTTGGAATAAATGCATTTGGGCAAAAAAAGGGAAGAGGGAAAAAGATGGAGGAATTTAAAGTTAATTCACTTAATCAACATCAACATTATATATCATAGCATTTAAATTTGAATAATAAAAAATAAAATTCCAGAGAGAATGGAGCAAAACTACGTATTTTAATTTCAAAAAGATAATAATTCATTTTAGTTATTATATTAAAGAAATGTAATAAGAAATTCAAAATGATGGAAATTCTGTCGCATATTAACGATTCGGTTATTAATCGTGGACTTTATCAGAAATTAACAAAATCTTTGAGTCAATGGATTGGTTCATGTTTGAAACTTGCGTGTATTTTGGCTATAATGTTATGATGAGCTGAAGCCCGAATTACAGCAACATTTTCACTCAAGAGTTTTGTTCTGAGGATGGGTGACGTATAGTCCCCAAAACGTATACATAGGAAATAAATAATTTTGGGACGGATTAAGTATTTTTTTTCTTCACCTTCCTGTTTCTTTAATTTATTTAAAATGTAATTTTTCATTGAAATGATGTGCACTTATTTAAAATTTTAACATGTTTTTCTCTATATAGAGATTTATATCTCTCTTTAGGTAAAATTTTTCGGGATTTCAGGAAGAGAGAGAAGGGGCCAAGGGTGAATTCAGAGGTGTTTCTCGGGGGGGGGGGGGTAATCTGGGGTGACTCGACACACAGCACAGTATTTTTTCTTAATTTCGGTAATTTAAAGGCGCATTCTGTACTTGTTTGCCAGAATATAAATACAAATCAAATTTTTAAGTATTAATTTTTAAAATTTTACATTAAAAATAAATTTTTTTGCGAAAAAATGGTATTTTTTTAAATCTCGGGAGGGGGTAATTACCCCCTTTACCCCCCCCCCCCTTGTATCCGCCCTTGGAAGGGGCTTGAACTGTCGTGGTTACGGCCCTGCTCTAATAAGCTTATATAAAATTTCACATTGGCAAGCATTTTATTGTGAACAATACTATATTTAATGTATGTTATAATAATATACTCTACACATAGAATAGGTAAAAGACAAAAATTGTTTTTAAATAATATTTTATTATCAAAAACTTGGTGTGTTTTCGGCCACCTTTTTTTTTTATTTTTTCAGGTTTACAAACTCAACATATCAAGACAGAATTTTTACTTTCTCTTACCCTATATATGAAATATATAGAGAGAGAAAGTATTACGATCAAGTCAAAAATTCGATGTCGAAATTTTGACGAATTTGAGGTCCCTTGAGTTCAAAAAAGTGAATTCCGCAAATTGGTCTGTGTGTGTAACGATTTTTAGCATGAAGGATTGAGCTAACGGATTGAAATTTTATATTTAAGTTAGATCCCCCCCTCCCCCCACACAAAATCGGCCAAAAATTACTACTTAGTACTTTACTGATGTATTTTTTCGATGTTTAAAATTCATAAATCAACTATTTTTTAGATGCTCTTTAAAAAGTTTATCAGTGAAATTTTTCGTGGAAATTGTTTGAAGTACACTTTACTGATGTAATATTTCAGATTTTTCAAATTCATTTTCCGACTCTTTCTTTCATAGAGCCAATGTTAAATCTCAATGGGGATTTGCATGTTAATTTCGATTCAAAAGGGTACTTTAAACAATCAAAATTAAAAATATAATACACAGAGCTTATGGAAATTTTGAATCAATTGATTTTTTTACTTTTTACTTATGAAATGCAAGTGCTCAAGTTAACTAAGGTGCTATGGGAAACTAAAAATATCTCGACACAAAAAATCTGGTGTGACAAGCACGGGGAAGGGTAAGAGAAAGTTATGTGCTGTGTGCCAGTCACACCAGATTTTTAAATTTATAAATATTTATACAACACTGAGCATTTATGGTCTGCCCACTGCAAAAAAATGAAGCACAGTTGTCTGCAAGCTCTGAGGATGCCTAGACCTGAGACCAAAACATCAGTGAAGAGAGCGATAAAATTAAATAAAAATTGGCTGCACAAGTCTTGCTTTTCTTTTCTGACTCAAAAATACTTTGACAATTCTATTATACTAGAATTTTTTTATTCAAACAGTTTATTATGAACAATACTATATTTAATTTCTTTAAAACTCTAACAAAATTCTGTGGAGGCTTCTTTATTTCTGCTGCTCTTTTCAAATTTGTCTCGAATTACGCGAAAAGATCAGGATGATTGAAGAAACAAGTTTTACTTTTCTGTATTCATGTTGTTGTTATATAATAAAATTTTAATTTAATTATTTCAAAAATAAATTGCCAATGTACAATATAGCCTACATAAATAAATTTGTTGGTGAAGAAAGTTTTTTTATTATATTTTAATTGAAATCCCGAGATGCGGTTAGAAGGAAAGTTCAAGTTATTTACCAAGACAAGAAATTTAGAGTAATCTTATTTTTATTTTTTATACACAGTCAATTTATCACTGTCTTCGTCGTTTCAACTCCAAGTTATTAACAAGAACTTGAAATGTAGTAAATAAATATGGAAAACTTGCTCTCTTTTGCCTTGAAGTTTTCTAATTTTATTTTCGTTGATGAAGCCGAGAAAATAAAGACGAATTGCATCTTTCTCGCTTTCCTTCATCTTATGATATTGACGAACGCGCCGCAGAAGAAAAGAATAAGAAAGAAGGTCAGTCAAAGCAACGGGACAATTTGTTCCCTCTGCAAGCTGGTCAAGGACAATCTTCTTCGTTCGGTGGGGATCATCACAAAAATGTCCTCATTGAAAATATCAAAATGATTAATGTTCCTTAATTATATTTTTATATGAAAAGATCCAATTATATAATATGTATATAGAAAAATATTTTTTTTATAGTCAGAAATAGAGCAAGGAATTAACTAACGGTTTTAGGTTAAAATTGAGAAACTTAATAGACGACCCGCCCTCGGCGGGCTTCGACTCCTGTCCCACCAACTGGCTCATATCGTCTACCAAGGACCCTCGACCTCCCTTAATCAGGAATCCCAATTTTTCAGAAAACCAATATAAATTTACTCTCTGGCTCTCTGTCTCTATTTTAGGTAGCTGGAAGTATTGTAGAGCCGGAATCAAAAAAAAACCTCAAGTCTTTCGGCAGTCATGTTTTTTATTAAACCCGTACAAGGTTAACATTTGAAAGAGAATACATTCCAGTGACACACATTTATGAATTCCATTCCCCCCCCCCTCTAGCACTGAATACGCATCGGTAATTAGTGATTGTATTGAGACATTATATTATTAAAATAAAAAATTAAATTTATAATTACATCAGTGATAAGGTGGAGTATCATCAAAAATAGTTTTTGTCAAAAATATAAAAAAAATCTGGAGTGATTGGTCGCATAGCCCTCTTACCTTCAGAAAGTTGTGATCTGTGCTTGTCACGCTAGATTTTTCGTGCCGAGATATATTTAATTCCCGCCTATATATTAACACACATTAAATGAGAGGATCTGAGCCCGGTTTATACCGGGATTGGGTGTCTGAGGTGGGTGTCTTTCCTAAAAATGCTTCCAAGTGTAAATGTATTGTTTATTCTCTTTTCAATCATTAGTGTCAGACCTGACCCGTTGTGGTTACTTTGAGTAACTTTCATGAGAATAAACCTGAGATGGGTCGGGTTTCCTTCCTCAGAAGGAGGTATCTCAACTGGAGTTGCTTTCAATCTCAGGATTATAAGCTTCGAACTGCTTTCCTGCCTCCTCAAAATTGTTTAATAAATGCCTGCAAAAATGTTCTTTTTGCTTTCTCTTACCTATATTTGAATATATTTAGAGAGAAAGAATTGGATTCATGTCAAAAATTCGATGACGAGATTTTGATGGATATACACGTTTTGAGATCCCCTGAATCCATAAACGTGGTTTTCGCGAAATGGTCTGTCTGTCTCCAATTTGAAGGAATTAAGCTAGGTAATTTTATATTTAAGTTAGGTAACCCCCTGAGGTGTAAAAATAAGCTTTTGATCAAAATCGGCCAAAAAGTACTAGTACCTTACTGATGTACTTATTCAGTTTTTTTTTCTTCCCATTTCCAACGATTTCAATTGTGATTCAAAAATCAATTATTTTTTAGATGCTCTTTAAAATGTATATTCTCATTGAAATCTTTTGAAGACCACTTTACTCTTGCACTTCTTAAGAAAGATAGGAAAAATGGTTTCCATGGTAACAGAATATAAATATTTTCCCACACTTACAAATTTTACATCATGAATTCAAATATATCATACTGTCGGAAGCTAAATATATGTCGACACAAAAAATGGTGACAAGTACAGTACACAACTTTCTCTTAACGAAGGAAATGAGAAAGTTGTGTGCTGTGCGACCAGGCACGTCAGATTTTTTTTGTTTTATTTATTTATAGAGGTATCCCAATCCATCCATCTATCTATCCGTTTGCATATTATCCCAACAACTTGGGTTCGAAGTCGGTTAAATAAGGAAAAATAAATATAAAAAAGCCTCTTTTGACAGTTTATTTTCCTTTTCACTCTTTAGGAATGTTTTCATTTGAAATGTTTACCGACAAATGATATTTGGACGTAACTAAAGAAGAAAACGGAATTTTTCAATTCTAATTTCTACGCGATTGACTAGAATAGAAGAAAATAAATTATAAAATTTTATATAAATTTTTTGGAAAATTAATCAAGATTGATGCTTATCGGTCGGTCTGTTGGTAGAGTGTAAAGGGTTTGAGTTTAGTCTTCTGCCAAACAGTTCAAATAGCCTATAAGCTTATAATAAATAATAGACATAATTTTTTATTTATATTTGATATGGAATGTTAGGCTAGAAACTTATTGATAAGAAAATTATATGAATGAAAAAAGGGGTCAATAATCTCTTTTGTTTGTAATAATTCAGGTATAAAGGTCAAGCCTACCTCACTTGCTCTTGATTTATTTATATTCTTGAAAAGTTTAATAAATACTTTATCGTAGTTTTTTCTCTCTCTTGTTATTTTTTTTTTTTAATCTAACAAGTGGCTGTTGGAATACAAGGTCAACAGCCATCATCAACATCATCATCATCATCATGCTCAGGTGAGTGACTGTCACTGTGTGTGTGTGTGTGTGTGTGCAAATCCATGGATGAATCAGCACCAGTCAACAGGAAAGGGTCAATTGGCAACCCAATCATGGTAAAAAACAAGTCTGTGTGAGTGAGGGTGCTAATGAGCTGTTTTACCAAGTGTCAATTGGAGAGTAAGGTCGTCTTCATGTCCGTTCAAATGTCAACAAAAAAAAAACGACTTTCTTTTGAGGAATATCTTGTACAAATATTAGATGGA
>JAKCPI010017001.1:0-20182 GCA_023213315.1 Euborellia annulipes | reverse complement strand
GAGGTGCCTCCAGAAAAATGTTACGGCGCGTTACATGGGGGGAGGGGAGTCAAAAATCTTCAAAAATTGCTTTACGTAATACTTGTACGCTCCCTTTCATATACAGGGGCGCCGGAACGAATTTGAATCAGGGGGGGGGGGGGAAAAAATCTTTTTTAGAAAATTAAAAATATTTATATACCTGGTAGACTATACCGTATATAAAATTCAAGAGGTTTTACCAGACTTTAAAAAATTCAAGAAGTTCTTGAAAATTAAGATTCTAAAATATATTAAATCAAAAATGCTGCTTTCGGCATACAGCCATCTTCAGAGGGAAGTGAATAAAGTCTAAGTAAAACCTCTTGAATTTTATATACAGTCCGATGATTTTATTTAAGCCATTTGGATACCAGATGGCTTAAATAGAAATGCCTGAACTCACAATAGATAATATATATTACAACGGTTATCGTCAAAGTCTTAAATGGCCTAAGTTGCCGAAAAGACTGTGTAAATGTGTGTGTGAATGTGAGTGTGAATGAAAAAAAAAAATAAAAAATAATTTTATATACTAAGTTATATATTAATATTACCAGACTGTACCATCGTTTATAAAAATTTTAATTTAATTTAATTATAAAAATATTTAATTTCTTCAAATAGTATAAAACAAATCTACTTTAATAGACCAGGTAGTTGAGTATGCAAAATCTGAGGACCGAATTCAGACAATGGATTTGGGCTAAGAATAGCTCCCAGAATAAGGATCCGGATCTTGCCGGGCCAATTTTTGGTCCAATTTTTTTTTTACCCCCACCCCTGTTATTTCCATAGGAAATCAATGGAATGCATGCTAAGATGATGTGAAGATTTGCAATTATGGTCAAATTCGAGTACTTAAAACCTCAAACAATGAAAAAACTGTCTTGTCAGCAACTGCGGGGATCCTCTATAGTCCCCTGAGAAGTACTATCTTGCCACCAGCTGCGGTGGTCCCCTCTAGCCCCTTCATCTCTTTTCTCTCTCTTTGTTATAAATTTAAATATACGGCTTTAACACCATGCCAAATTGTGGGGACCGGCAATTATGTTAATAATCCACTACCTGGTATCCCAATCAATGAAAAATACTATCTTGCCGCCAACTGCGGTGGTCCCCTCTAACCCCTTCACCTCTTTTATCTCTCTCTGTTATAAATTTAAATATACGGCTTTAACACCATGCCAAATTGTGGGGACCAGCAATTATGTTCATAATCCACTACCTGGTATCCCAATCAATGAAAAATACTATCTTGCCGCCAACTGCGGTGGTCCCCTCTAACCCCTTCACCTCTTTTATCTCTCTCTGTTATAAATTTAAATATACGGCTTTAACACCATGCCAAATTGTGGGGACCGGCAATTATGTTCATAATCCACTACCTGGTGTCCCAATCAATGAAAAATACTATCTTGCCGCCAACTGAGGTAGTCCCCTTTAACCCCTTCACCTCTTTTCTCTCTCTCTGCTATACATTTAAATATACGGCTTTAACATCATGCCAAATTGTGGGGACCAGCAATTATGTTAATAATCCACTACCTGGTATCCCACTCAATGAAAAATACTATCTTGCCACCAGTTGTGGTGGTCCCCTCTAACCCCTTCATCTCTTTTCTCTCTCTTGTTATAAATTTAAATATACGGCTTTAACACCATGCCAAATTGTGGGGACCGGCAATTATGTTCATAATCCACTACCTGGTATCCCAATCAATGAAAAATACTATCTTGCCGCCAACTGCGGTGGTCCCCTCTAACCCCTTCACCTCTTTTCTCTCCCTTTATTATACATTTAGATGTACTGTCTTAAAACATGCCAAATTGTGGGGACCGGCAATTATGCTCATAATCCATTACCTGGTGCTCCAATCAATGAAAAAATACTATCTTGCCGCCAGTTGTGGTGGTCCCCTCTAACCCCTTCACCTCTTTTCTCTCCCTTTATTATACATTTAGATGTACTGTCTTAAAACCATGCCAAATTGTGGGGACCGGCAATTATGCTCATAATCTACTACCTGGTGTATTTATAATAAAGGGAGATAAAAGAGGTGAAGAGGTTAGAGGGGACCACCACAACTGGCATGATGTTAAAGCCGTATATTTAAATGTATAACAGAGAGAGAGAAAAGAGGTGAAGGGGTTAAAGGGGACCACCTCAGTTGGCGGCAAGATAGTATTTTTCATTGGTTGGGATACCAGCTAGTGGATTATGAACATAACTGCCGGTCCCGACAATTTGGCATGGTATTAAAGCCGTATATTTAAATTTATAACAAAGAGAGAGAAAAGAGATGAATTGGTTAGAGGGGACCACCACAACTGGTGGCAAGATAGTACTTCTCAGGGGACTCTAGAGGATCCCCTCAGTTGCTGACAAGACAGTTTTTTCATTGTTTGAGGTTTTAAGTACTCGAATTTGACCATAATTGCAAATCTTCACATCATCTTAGCATGCATTCCATTGATTTCCTATGGAAATAACAGGGGTGGGGGTAAAAAAAAAATTGGACCAAAAATTGGCCCGGCAAGATCCGGATCCTTATTCTGGGAGCTATTCTTAGCCCAAATCCATTGTCAGAATTCGGTCCTCAGATTTTGCATACTCAACTACCTCCAGCGCCCGCTCTATAAAGCCTAAAAAAACTTTTGATAAAATCACTATTTTAATAAAAATTAAAATTTTAAAAAATTTGTTAGTGATTTTATCAAAAGTTTTTTTTAGGCTATAGTAGATTTGTTTTATACTTATTTTTGAACGTAATAAGTATTTTTAATTTTCTTATTTTAATTCCATATAAAATGTTTTTAGAAATTAGAAATACAACTGGGTCTATAATAAATATTTTAGAAAAAAAATGAATTTTTTACTCTTTTAATTTTTTTTAATTTAAAAGATTTTATTTTTAAAAAGTAAAATGTATCATTTTTAAAAATAAATGAAATAAAAGAAGACATATTGCCCCCCTCTGCCCCCTCCTATAGGATGCCAGGGGGGGGCGATGTGCCCTTCGCCCCAGTTCCGGCGCCTATGTTCATATACACAAGACCCAAAGCCTTTATTTTAGGCATGTCAAACTTTTTTATACCCCAGGACATTTGTATGCCAGATTAGATTTGAACGGGCCGGCTCTGACGAGGGAGTTTCCCTTCCAAGGAAACAATATTTACAACTCATGGAGGGATGGAAATGGGGGCTAACATAGATGGATTTTATGAGGTTACTGCTCCTTCTTAGTCAGTCAGTCCACACCTCTCAGCAGGTCCCGTGCTAACCAAGTCGGTCGGAGTCACTTAGGTCACCTCTAATTGGGCCCTTTCTGTTTGTGGGGTGAGATTTTCTCCCACTTTCCTACCCTAAAAGGAGAGTTCGGAAATGTTGAATTATTCGCGGTAAGCTGGACTCGAACCTGAGTTGTGTTTAAACTTCAAATCCGTAACCCGCAGCTTATTTAGTTCCGAATACAAATTGAGGATTAATAATGGAAAACGCTAAAAGTATCCAAAAATACAAAAATATTTTTAATTTTGCACACCAACCGAGTCGGCGAATCTCAGCATTATGTCTATGATAAAACTGTGAAAGCATAAACTCCAAAATTAGGCACAGATGTTCCGGAGGACTTGCGCGACTGATGTGAGGGTAAAGTTCGGATTAACGCGGCGCCAAGAGAATCTTTATCTTCATATATAAATATAAATTAATTCAGGAGTTTAATATTATTCAAATCAGAAGTAGAAAACGGGCAAAATAAATTTAAAAAATAGCATTCTGTAATTACTAGTCTATTAGTAAGCATCGAGGTAGAGGGGAGAGAGAGCCCCAGGGAATTGTTCATTCTTCCCAGTCCCTCATATTCCTTTATGACTTTGAATCAATTTGTATATTTTACAGTCGATCATTGGCAAAAACATCGGAAACTTCTTACTCCAGCCTTTCATTTTAGTATTCTGGAGAAATTTGTCCCAAAATTCGTGAGTAATAGTAACGTTTTGGCGAACAAGTTCCAGGATTATGTTGGCAAAGGACCAATTGAAGTCGGAGAGATTCTCAGTCTTTGCACTCTTGACGTCATGATTAGTAAGTAGAATAAAAATTAGATGTAGTTCATCAATCAAAATCTTTAATATTAAAAAATAAAAATGCTTTTTGCAGATTCCGTTATGGGTGTTAATTTAAATATCCAAACATTTCAGGATTCATCTTATTTGAAAAATATCAAAAGGTGAGTTATTATAAAAAAAAAAACCCTTTGGATGTGCTTTATTGAAATTCAATAATATAGTAGCCCCAAGGCTTGGTGTAGTTGGTAGCGTGCCTACCTTCTATACCGAACGTCGCGGGTTCGGACCCAGGCAGTCCGATGATTTTATTTAAGCCATTTGGATACCAAATGACTTAAAAAGAAATGCCTGGACCCCTAATATGTATTTTCATAAAATAACGGTTATCGTCAGAGTCTTATATGGCCTAAGTTACCGAAAAGACTGTGTGAATGTATGTGTGAGTGTGAATGTAAATGAGAAAAAAGTGTGAGTGTTTAAAAAAAAAAAAATAAATAATATAGTAGACCCTAGACTAATTGTTGATTATTTTTTTTCTAGACAAATAAATTCACTTATCTATCGAATATTTAACCCTTGGTATTTAAGTGATTTTATTTTCTCCTTAAGTTCATATGGAAGATTATATGAAGCATCTCTAAAAGAATTACATGCGTTTACAAAAGGGGTATGTACCTGATCGCCTAAGGAGCAGATAAGATATCTTTTGTTCTATCCCGATATTATTATATTCCGTTACAATCTGAACCTTTGTAAACTCCTAAAAGATTTAAAAATCGATACTGCTTGCCCTCTTAGGAATAGAAATGATTACAGCGCAGATCAAATTAATAGAATGTTTTTTTTTTTCTTTTCCAGATAATTCAAAAAAATAAAAAGGAGAGAAGTGGAAGGACGGAAAGAAAGGAGAAAAAATGACGAAGAAGAGGAGATGTTCAAAAAAAAGAAGTTGGCTTTCTTGGATTTGATGTTGGATTATCATGAGAAAGATCCGAGTTTTACAGAGAAAGACATTCGTGATGAAGCTGATACTTTTTTGTTTGAAGGCCACGATACAACTTCATCAGCTCTTAGTTTCACGTTATACGAATTGTCCAGGCATCCTGAAATCCAAGAGAATATCGTCCAAGAATTGGATGCAATCTTTCAAGGATCTGATAGAAGCATAACATTCCAAGACCTCAGAGAAATGAATTACATGGAAAGGACAGTCAAAGAAGTGCTTCGATTGTATCCGAGTGTCCCATTTATCATCAGACAATGCGATGAAGAAATTGTTTTACATAGTAAGTAGGAATATAAATTTTAATAGAAACTTCAACCCTGTACTTGTTTCATTGTTCTTTAGCTCCTAAGATAGCTTTAACCAAGGCGGCAAATATGTTTTTAAAGACAAAATCCTGGGTGCATTTTCTTTTAACTTTCATTGCTGAGATTTGTTTCGTCTGCTCATCAACTGTGAATAATCCGTGCTGATTTCTACAGAAAAGATCTTAAGTTACACTATCAGTGGTTTTGGGCTGCTTTTTATTTTGATTTTGCTTGTTCCTTTCGTCAAGAGAAGCAGCTTGTATTTTGAACTCTTCACATTTTTCTCTATTTATTTATTCACATTTAATGCCAGAAATATCCTTTGTTTGAAATGAAAACAATTTTAGGTATTAGTGTGATAAAGATTCTCGTTGATTAGTAAAAGAAGTAGAATTACAAAATTGTAATTATAATGAGTTTTTAATCCTTATATCTTGAAGGCAATCCAATCTCATATACAATTATATTACATTATTAGATCAGTTGGTATTGTGATTCTCATTGCCTCCTTGTTAACAATCTGACAATGAGGTATATTTAACAAAACCTTACGAATGTTATACATACAGTATATACTGTATAAAATTTTCAAATATATACAGAATATATATTTGATCTTCTTCTGTCTTCGCCCTTATTATTCCCTCGGTGCGGGGTCGGCGGACCTTATTCTCCCTCTCCACTCTCCCCCTAACCAATGCTGTTGTCTCCGACAGGCCAAGTTCGGTCATATCTCTCCTGACCCGGTGAAGCCAAGTCATCCTAGGTGCTCCTCTGCGTTGTCGTCCGAGGAGCCCCATATCGTAAGTCGTCCTCGCCACACCACTACTCTCTTGGCGTACGACATGTCCAAACCAGCGGAGACGCCATTTGCGCATTTTGTCAGTGATTGGCGCAATGCCAAACCTGCCTCTGATGGTATCGTTTGGGATGCGGTCAAGTCTGGTGACACCAAGTGACCACCTGGCCATCCGCATCTCCATCACATGCAGTGCCGATTCGCTTCTCTTCGTGGAGGCCCATGTCTCGGTCGAATACAAAGCAACCGGCCTTAAAACCGTCCGGTAGATTGCCGACTTCAGATAAATCGGCATCCGTCGGTCGCAAAGGTTTCCGGTGTATTCTCGCCATTTAAGCCAACTGGCATTTATACGCCCGGCAATCTCATCCGTTGGTTCCCCATTATCAGCGACTCTTGAGCCAAGATAGCGAAAATATGATATTTAGGGAGCGCCTGGCCATCAAGTAAGTAGTAGTACTTGATCTGCAGTTTGTTGAAAGTACTGCATGTAATCGGTCTTGCGTGGGTTAATACGCAGACCGTATTGAGCAAGGCGATTTTTCCAGATGCCCAGGGAAAAATATATATATATTTGATATTTTTCATAATTGCATATGTGATTGCAGTTGCCTCTAAAGAAGGGGCTGATCGACTTCGAAATATGAGTAAAAAACAAACATCCCCGTCATCCACACTAATTGTTATTACTATCGACATCATTCAGTAGAGAACAAAACAACAATTTTAGCTATTTTTTTATTGTTAATAACAAGGGCACGAAAATACATTTCAATGATTTCAATTAATATTTTTCAGATGGTGTTGTACTTCCAAAAAATGTTGAAATTGGATTACATATTAGGATTCTGCATCGAAATCCCGATTATTGGCCGGATCCAGAGAGATTTGATCCAGATCGATTCCTTCCTGAGAACTTCATGAAGCGACATCCTTATGCTTATGTTCCATTCAGTGCAGGTCCAAGGAATTGCATAGGTAGGCTACTCACCACTCAATGCTATTCAAAACATTATTCTTTTATATTAAGGCTCTATTCATACGGGGATACTCAAATGTCCGAGCATAAGGATACTGGGTAGCTAAGAGCGGGACTAATTGCGCGACTCAATCGCTAAGAGACTTGACAAGCATGTCTCCTAGCTACTCAGTCACCTGGTTTCTTCTGGAGATACCAAAGAAAATTAGTGAAAAAGAAGCAAATATTCAAATATTAATATAGAGGCGGAAATAGAAAAATTTCCTGAACTTTACAACTATAAATGACCTATCACCGAAAAGATGTTGCGGACAAAGCTTGGAACGAGGTGCCAATGGTAGTACACCTTTAATCTGAGTAATTAGCTGGTCCGGTTTCAATAATTTATAAAAATTATTAATTTTATTATAATGTTACGTTGAAAATATAAAGTGGCTGTATAATTCGATGACAATGGAGAGAAGAAATAAAAGTCGGCGGATTGAGGAACCTCTGTTCAAAAAAAAAATAAATGTTTCGGTTTTAATTTCGGCTTGAGTTTATTTCATTAAGATTTTTTTTTTTTGAGCAGAGGCTCCTCAATTGGCTGACTTCTATCTCTTGTCCGCATAATCATTTTATTATAATGTTAATCAGCCACGGTCACACGATTTTTTTTTTTTTTTTTTTTTGGGGGGGGAAGGGAACAAGCTAAAATTAACTAAAATTATGGTTGTGTGAGAATAGAGGGTAAATATTTTACATAAAAAAAAGAATATTAAAAAATTGTTTGAGATCTATAAATATACATTTTGCAATTCGAACTTGTTTAAACTTTGGAGGGAACTGAGTATATTGATAGGAAACTCGCAATTTACCGTATGAATAGAGCCTAAGAGTAGGGCTGGACGGTAAACCGGTTTACCGGTAAAAACCGGTAAAAATTTTTTACCGAAAACGCGGTAACGAACCTCTAATTCGGTAAAAACCGGTTTTTTTTCGAAAGTCGGTAAAAACTTATTTTTTCGGACGGGGAAAAATTTTGGTTCCGCGAAAAAAATGTGCCGCGGCGGAAAATTTCTGTTCCGCGGGCGGCAAAAAAAATTGGCGTCTCTAAAAAAAAGGTAAAATATTAATATTTTTTCGGACGGGGAAAAATTCTGGTTCCGCGAAAAAAAAATGTGCCGCGGCGGAAAATTTCTGTTCCGCGGGCGGCAAAAAAAAATTGGCGTCTCTAAAAAAAAGGTAAAATATTTTTTTCGGACGGGGAAAAATTCTGGTTCCGCGAAAAAAAAATGTGCCGTGAAAAAAAAAATGTGCCGCGGCGGCAAATCTCTGTTCCGCGGGCGGCAAAAAAATTGGCGTCTCTAAAAAAAAAAAGGTAAAATATTTTTTCGGACGGGAAAAAATTTTGGTTCCGCGAAAAAAAAAAATGTTCCGCGGCGGCAAACTTTGGTTCCGCGGGCGGTAAAAAATTTTTACCGACTTTCGAGAAAAACCGGTTTTTACCGACTTTCGAGAAAAACCGGTTTTTACCGACTTTCGAGAAAAACCGGTTTTTTTTTCATTATCGAGGTCGGTAATGAAAATCCATTACCGTCCAGCCCTACCTAAGAGATTTAATTATTTATTTATATATAAAATTCAAGAGGTTTTACTCAGACTTTAAAGAAAATTCAAGGTGTTCTTGAATATTAAAATTCTAAATAATTAGGATATATTAATTCAAAAATGCTGCTGAGGCAATAAATTTATTATGCCTTTCGGCATACGGCATAGTTATTGTATATTTTAGTTATTGTATATACAGTATGTATATATACAGTATATCTTGTTATATATATATTTTTTTAGCGCTCTGAAGATGGCTGTATGCCGAAAGGCCTAATAAATTTATTGCCTCAGCAGCATTTATGAATTAATATATTCCAATTATTTAGAATTTTAATATTCAAGAACACCTTGAATTTTCTTTAAAGTCTGAGTAAAACCTCTTGAATTTTATATATAAATTAATATTACCAGACCACACCATCCAACGATAATTAATTATTTATATTAAATTGCAGGACAGAAATTTGCTTGGTTGGAAATGAAAACAATCTTAGCAACTTTATTACGCAAATATCGTTTTCTACCTGTGCAAGGTGAATTAAAATTGGCCTTTGAGATGATTTTGAAATCTAATAACGGAATTCATGTGCGTGTGGAATTAAGAGACCCTTAAAACTCTGTTTATTTGGTTTTCCAAGTGAAAATTTGTAAATATACAAATTAATTCTATGTATTTCTTTCATTTTAAATGTATTAAATAAATTTTTTGACTGTTTCGAATTAGTAAATATTAATTAGGGTATATTGTATTACATTTTGCAAATGACAAAGGATAATTCATCAGAAACTTGTCAGATGAAAATAAATTATATTTTGCCAAAGCAAATTAAAGTAGCTTATAAATGCATTATCTTTAATCATATATGATTAAATTTGGTGGGACTGATCGCACAGCACACAACTTTCTCTTACCTTCGGTAATTAAAAGTTGTGTTCTGTGCTTGTCAGGCCAAATTTTGTGTCAACATATATTTAGTTTAGGCCGATATATTGGAATCCAAGATGTAAAATTTATAAACATATAAAAACATTTACCGTGTATTTTATAGTGTAAACTTAAATATAAAATTTCAACCTCTTAGTAAAGTTTTTGGCATATATTCTATACTTTCTACCTATACATATATATATATATATATATTTTTAGCTTAAAGGGCTGAAACATTGCAAACGGTGTGGATTAGATTTTTTTTTCAATTATGGATGTCTCCTCTGAAAATTCATTTCTTCAACAGTTTTTTGTTAATTTTAACTTTGAAAACGACTAACTATTAGTTTAAGAAATATATATATATATATTAAATAATAATAATTAATTGCAGGAGTAGTGGCTGAATTTATAAATAATAATGAGAACAAAAAAATTCTATCTCGAGATTTTGATGGATATATACATTTTGAGGTCCCCAGATTCCAAAAAAGTGATTTTCGCGACATGGTCTGTGAACAAAATATCTCAAGAACGAAAAGAGCTAGGAGCAGTGGCGGCGCGTCCACTAGGCAAACTAGGCGGCAAAAAGGGAAAAATTAAAAAAAAATTTTGGTTCCAAATTTATGTTCCACGGGCGCCACACGGGAAAAAATTTCGGTCCCGGGGGCGGCAAAAATTTTGTGTCTCTAAAAAAAAGGTAAAATATTTTTTTCGGACGGGAAAAAATTTTGGTTCCGCGCAAAAAAAATGTTCCGCGGGCAAAAAAGAAAAATTTTTGAGATCAGGGAAAATTTTAAGGAGGGGGCAGCAAATTAAATTTTTAAAGTTTTTTTTTTTTGGGGGGGGGGGGGGCGCAAAAAAAATATTTTGCCTAGGGCGGCAGAATAGCTTGCGCCGGCCCTGGCTAGGAGATTGATATTCTATAACCACCTTAAAAAACATTACACACAATTGATATTCTATATTTAAGTTAGGTACCCGTACCCCCCTGGGACGTAGCACGAAGCTTTTGAACAAAATCGGCCAAAAAATACAATAGTAGTACTTTACTGGTGAGTCATTTCATTTCAAATCAACACAGAAAAGTACCATTTTCAACCCGACCATCTCCGATTTTGATGAAATTTGGTGTGTTCATTGTACATGATGAGAGAATGAAAAATGCCAAATTACAGAATTGTAGCACAAGTAGAACAAAAGTTATGGCCCCCCAAAATTTGAAAAATTTCGGAAAATTTCAAAATCTTTGCAGACAAAAACGGCTGTAACTTCTGTTCTAATAAAGATAGAACTATGAACCAAGTATTTTTGGAAAGGTCTTGAAACAAGCTCTTTAAAATGATGTACAACATGATCACATTCCAACAATGAAAATAATTAAGGTCATTGACTTTAACCTTTGACCTTGAATATCTCAAAACATGTCACCTCCAAAATTGATGAAAAAAATATATATGCTTCCTCATTTTACGATAAACAACATATTAAAATTTCATTTTGGGACCACATTGGGATTAGGAGATAAAAATTCATATGTAAAGCTATCTGATGCAAAAAATGCACTACAAAGCATATGTTGAGTGCAAAAGAATTGCATAAAATATTAACCAATCACAGTTAAGCTGAAAATCTGAATAGATCATAGGCGTCGGACGTGGGGGGACATGGGGGGAGCAGAGGACATCCCCCTCCCTCGGGATTATCCAGGGGAGGAAGCCAAAATCTTAAATATCTGGTAGTTGGTTAGCCTATATTACACAGGACAACAAAAAGGACCTTTTTTTTTGTTGACTGAGAATTTGAATCTATTTCTGGGTATTTGGGTAGCGCTGGTTCCAAAAATGCCATCAGTTTTGCCCCCATCACGTCAGATTTTAGAGCTATAGAGAAAACAAAATTTTAATAGAAAATGTGCTCTAAAGCGGCTCTAATTTTATATTACCTGGTTTTTTTTAAGGCGACACCCTTTAAAAATATGCAGATAGTTATAATACATATAAATTGTAAGTTTCAGCCGAATCGGAGGTCATTTAGACGTCCCACAAACGGTTTAAATTTTAGAAAAATCGAATTTTTTCAGTTTTTTTTTTCTTTGGTCACCCCTAATACAATTTTAGATATCCCTGAATGCAAAAAACATATATTTACGATATTCTATAGTTCTTTAGCTTTCAAAAATTATTCATTCGTAAAAATCTGTAAATTATGAACCAAAACGTTCATTTGAAAAAACACAAGTACACTCACTGGTCGGAAAAAATGAACTTTTTTCAAATGAACGTTTTGGTTCATAATTTCCTTAATAATTAACAGATTTTTACGAATGAATAATTTTTCCTTCCTCTCCTGGATAGTCCCTTAGGGGGGGGGGGGGGGGAATGTCCTCTGCTCCCCCATGTCCCCCCCCCCACGTCCGACGCCTATGATCTATTCAGATTTTCAGCTTAACTGTGATTGGTTAATATTTTATGCAATTCTTTTGCACTCAACATATGCTTTGTAGTGCATTTTTGCATCAGATAGCTTTACATATGAATTTTTATCTCCTAATCCCAATGTGGTCCCAAAATGAAATTTTAATATGTTGTTTATCGTAAAATGAGGAAGCATATATATTTTTTTCATCAATTTTGGAGGTGACATGTTTTGAGATATTCAAGGTCAAAGGTTAAAGTCAATGACCTTAATTATTTTCATTGTTGGAATGTGATCATGTTGTACATCATTTTAAAGAGCTTGTTTCAAGACCTTTCCAAAAATACTTGGTTCATAGTTCTATCTTTATTAGAACAGAAGTTACAGCCGTTTTTGTCTGCAAAGATTTTGAAATTTTCCGAAATTTTTCAAATTTTGGGGGGCCATAACTTTTGTTCTACTTGTGCTACAATTCTGTAATTTGGCATTTTTCATTCTCTCATCATGTACAATGAACACACCAAATTTCATCAAAATCGGAGATGGTCGGGTTGGGAGCTGTGTTGATTTGAAATGAAATGACTCTGGTGTACTTTTTCAGTTTTTTTCGATTTTCTCTAAATTCGCTCCAACAATTTTGATTAAAATTCAAAAATCAATGAGAAATGGTTGGTTTCCATGGGAAAAGAATATAAATATTTTCTCGTGTTTATAAATTTACATATTTCACTTTGAATTTTAATATACGAATCAACGGAAACTAAATATATCTCGACACAAAAAATCTCGTGTGGTAGGTACAGAAAACAACTTTATTTTTTTTTTTTATTTTTCAAAAAAAAATTCCCCACACAACTTTCTATTACCTTCGGTAATCGAAAGTTGTGTTCTGTGCTTGTCACACCATATTTTTCGTATCGACATATATTTAGTTCCCGACAGTACGTAACATTTGAATGCAGATGTAAAATTTATAAGTGTGGGAAAATATTTATATTTTGTTGCCATGGCAGTGGCGGATCCAGTAAAGTACTAGAACTCTTTGGCCGATTTTAATTGTCCCCATGACCTCCCGTGATTGGAACAAGCCCCCTGCGTCTATCTTCCCCAAAACCTACAATCTTCAGACTTTCAAGTCTAACCTCAACAGGCATCTTCTCAGTTCCCGCAGTTGAGTTTTCCTTTTATGCTTCTCCTTTTGTTTTTATTTTCTTCCTGGCTGCATGTGAGTACTGGTCATTATAGGTCTTCGGACCTTATGCACCCATTCCAAAAAAAAAAAAAACGCCTCAGGTAGTTGCCTAACTTAAATATAAAATTTCAACCTCCTAGCTCAATTCCTTCATGCTTTAAATTGAACCCAGACAGACACACACACACGAAAGACCATGTCGCGAAAACCTCTTTTTTGGATTCAGGGGACCTCAAAACGTGAAGATCCATCAAAATCTCGACATCGAATTTTTGACATGAATCCAATACTTTCTCTCTATATATATTAACATATATATAGAGGTAAGAGAAAGTAAAAAATTGGAAAAAACAAGACAAAGGTGAGATAAGAGAAAAGGGGCCAAACAAACTTTAAAGTCATTTTTCTCAAAACTAGGTTTTTCATTACCAAAATTTTAAAAATTCAGATCACCATTTAAATTTCAAAAGCCAATCTAATGGAAATTTTCTATTATGGTTTCTCTCAATTTTACTCGGAAATAGTATATAACTTTTGGTTGGCTCCCAGGTATTTTTTAAAAACAAATATTTTTACTTTGCTTCTAAAGAAATCTCAACTGTATTTCCACTGGAATTTAGGAGTTTTTGCTTTCACAGTTGTTATCATTAGTAATATTTATTTTAGTAGTATTTCCACTGATGAACAATCCTGTTTTTTCTTCAATTATTTCTTTTGAAGAGCAGAGTATTGGATGGATCTGAAGGTTCGGGAGTAGAAATTTCCTTTTTTGCTCTTTTCTCAAAAAAATTTCTTATTTCTTTCTTTCTTTATCAGTTCTTTTCATTTTTTTCGTATAGTTAAACGATCTGCAAACTAATGAATGAATTAATTATATTTGCAAATTTCATTTAAAACAAATTTAAATGGAAAATAATAAAATATTGAAATAAACAAATTTTATAACATTGTAAAATAAAAAATCTGGTGTGACTGGCGCACAGCACACAACTTTCTCTTACCTTCGGTAATCGAAAGTTGTGTACTGTGCTTTGTCACACCAGATTTTTTGTGTCGACATGTATTTAGTTTCCGACAGTAGGGTACAATTGAATTCAAGATGTAAAATTTATAAGTATGGGAAAATATTTATATTTTGATACCATTGCAACCATTTCTCCTATCTTTTATATGGAGTACAAGAGTAAAGTGGTCTTCAGAAGATTTCAATCACAAAATGAGAATATACATTTTATAGAGAATCTAAAAAAATAATTGATTTTTGAATTAAAAAAAAAATCGTTGGAGCAAATTTTGAGAAAATCGAAAAAAACTGAAAAAGTACATCAGTAAAGTACTAGAACTTTTTGGCCGATTTTGATTAAAAGCTTATTTTTCCGGTCCCGGGGGTGTTTAACTTAAATATAAAATTTCAACCTCATAGCTCAATTCCTTCATGCTTAAAATTGAACACACACACACACACACACACACACACCCACCCACCCACCCACCCACAGACAGACCATGTCGCGAAAACCACTTTTTGGATTCAGGGGACCTCAAAACGTGAAGATCCATCAAAATCTCGACATCGAATTTTTGACATGAAACCAATACTTTCTCTCTATATATTACATATATACATAGGTAAGAGAAAGTAAAAAATATATCTCGAAAAATATTTAACTAAAATAAAAAAGTTCGAACGAAAAACGGCGCCCCAGTTGAGCTTCCCCCCCACCCCAGCCCTCAAAGGCTAGTTACGCCGCTGCCTAGAATCAATTATGATTTGAAACAGTGGCGTAGCGAGGGGGAGCAAGGGGGATCATCATGCCCCGGGCGCTACTCACAAAGGGGCGCCAAATGGTCCCCAAAAGAAAAAATTGCTGGACAATTTTTATTTTTTATTATAATTGATTTCTGGAAAATATATTTTAAATTTAGTGCCAGTGTAATATAATAATTTTGTATATTTTACTTATAATATTATATGGTTTTCGAATGGGGAGGAGGGCGCTAAAAAGGTATTGTGCCCCGGGCGCGAGTTAAGCTCACTACGCCACTGATTTGAAAACATGTCCGATTACCAATAAAAAAAGCAAAATGCACTTGTAATAAAGAATAAAGAAAAGACATGATCTATATATTAATACTAGAGTGTACAAATAATTTTGTTTTTATAAACTATCTATTGATAAGAGATAATAATTGGTCTAAAATAAATCCAATGGAAAAACAATATTTATAAAATTCTATTTCGATTTGATGCAAATTATTCATTATTATTTACTAAAATATTTTTGATTCTTTGACAGAGAAATCTAAATAAATCCTATTAAAATTTTGAAAATGAATTTATTAACACGTAATCGAAAGTTGTGTACTGTGCTTGTCACACCAGATTTTTTGTGTCGACATGTATTTAGTTCCCGGCAGTACGGAATATTTGAATTCAGATGTAAAATTTATAAGTATCGGAAAATATTTATATTTTGTTACCATGGCAACCATTTCTCCTATCTTTCCTATGAAGCACAAGAGTAAAGTGTGCTTCAAACAATTTTGAGGGGCAAAACGAGAATATACATTTGAAAGAGCATCTAAAAAATAATTGATTTTTGAATTTTAATCAAAATCGTTAGAGCGAATTTTGAGAAAATCGAAAAAAACTGAAAAAGTACATCAGTAAAGTACTAGTACTCTTTGGCCGATTTTGATTAAAAGCTTATTTTTCCGGTCCCGGGGGGGGTGTTTAACTTAAATATAAAATTTCAACCTCCTAGCTCAATTCCTTCATGCTTAAAATTGAACACACACACACACACACACACACACACACACACACACACACACAGACCATGTCGCGAAAACCACTTTTTTGGATTCAGGGGACCTCAAAACGTGTATATCCATCAAAATCTCGACATCGAATTTTTGACATGAAACCAATACTTTCTCTCTATATATATATTACATATATACATAGGTAAGAGAAAGTAAAATAATTCAAGGAATAATATTAAATGGGGGGGGGGGGCTCTGAGCCCCCTCCCTAACATCCCCTGGGACCGCTAGTGGTTGGTGATGAAAATTAATGTGCATAAGAACGCGATTTGATCGTGTTTTAATCACTATCTTGTATTGTTATGAAATATAAAAGCATTTATATTTTCTCAATTAAGTGGATGTGTATGATCTAGAGAAGAAAAAAATGATATTACTAATTAATATTCGTTATTAGAAACTGTTGAGTAAAAACTCTGCAGAGCACGGAAAGAAAAAAACACAACTAGTTCAACTAGTTTAGGCACGCAGGAACGTATTTTATTTGTATTAAATTAAAGAGAGCAACATAAACAAATATTATTAACGATATTATTTACATTTTTTAACCCATTATTACACATGCATTGTTGGGCAATATAAATTAACATAGATACAATAACATGCACACATGCATACCACCACAACATGCATACCACCACAACAGAAACTGATATTCAATAAATATTAAAAATTTCTTTTAATCACTTACATTCTATTAATTAATAGTATTTTAAGAGGGCTCGCTGGTGTAGTGAGCTAGGGTGTCAGCTTCTGCAAAGAAGATCCCTGTTCAAATCCTTGGCGTGCGGGATTTTTCAATTAAATAAAAATATTTATTTAATGTAAACAAATCCTCAAGCAAGCCCTGGATTGGAATATAGGATCTCACCACAATAGCCCTCAGGCAACTCTACGAGGAGAGGGAGTTGCTGTGACATCCCGTCCTGTGGAAGGGACTTAAAGAAGGTTCCCTCTCAGTGATGCATTCTTCGAAAGGAGTAGGCTACACGCCGGTGCTGAGGGAGTCCCTCCTCAACCAGGACATCCTCCATAGCATAGAAGAGATTCTAAGAGTGGTATTTAAATAAACCAGTCGCATATAAAATCGCTCCCGAAAAAATAGTTTTTTCCTTGGGTTTTTTTGAATGCTTCAAGCAGTGAGTGGTACCATAGTATGCGGATTTGAAGGCTCTATGCGAAGAGATCACCCTGGAGCAGACTTTTCAACGAGCACCGCCGTTATCTGGAGAAAACCAAAGGCAATGCACGACTCGGACTTTTGATTCTAATCAAAGATAAGTAGGATTAATATTTCCTGAAATTTAGCCTTTTGATAAACATTTGTGGGTATTTATATATTAATATGATATTTCGCATATTTATGCAAACGATTTAAAATAATTATTATAACCAAGGCCTTCTTTCCAAAAAAAAAAGTCACGCTGATCGGCCGCAGTCGTGTTTTCTTCCTCCCCCCCCCCTCCTTCACCAATCAAAATCGTTTGCATTAACTACTTGTCAAAGAAGAGGAGGGGAACGGTACGACGGCGGACAGGAGAGGAAGTCAATTGAGCGAGTGAACAACAGTTCTTCATTGTTGCGGAGCAGCCCCAGAGACTATTATTATTATTATTATTACTCAGTGTTTGTTGTTTTTGCGTTGAATATCTTTTATTATTGAGCACCTTCAGAGTCTGTTTTTTATTGTTTATTGTTTTTTCCCCTAAATATTTACTGTAATATTGTTGATGGCACTCAGAGTTTGTTATTTGTTTATTGTCACCTATTGAGTAATTATTACTGTTGAGCACCTGCAGAGCTTATTAATTATTTATTGATATCAGCGTGAATATTTAATTTTACTATCACCATCGGGGTTTATCATTTGTTTATTGCCTCCCCCCGCTCCTCCCCCTGTACTGCAGCTGAGCGCCTTCAGAGTTTATAGTCTATTTATCGTTAGCTCGCGAATATTTATTATTGTTATGCACCTTCAAAGTTTATTATTTATTTATTTATTGTCACTATTGTGTATATTTATTATTGTTAACCACTTTTTAGAGTTTGTTATTTATTTATTGTTGCCATTGTAAATATTTATTATTGTTAACCACTTTTAGAGTTTATTATTTATTTATTTATTGTTACCACTGTGAATATTTATTATTGTTGTGCATCTTCAGAGTTTATTATTTATTCTGTATTTATCTATTCGGACAATAGACATGGGCATTCATATCTGCTAGTCGCATTCTCCAACACTACAGCCGTCGCTAAAATATTGACTAGCGCCTCATATCCATATAAATAACTTTATCTGCATCATAAAAATCCACTTGAAGCGAACCCACCCCCCGAACCTAGCGCCGTAATGCCGAACAAGAATTGGGAAACAAAAGGCACATCGCAGGGAAAATTGGATAGTTTTATTACCCAGGGAACCAGTAGCTCATTTACGAGAGAGGATATTGAAGTGAGAACACCAGTAAGAACATCAGAAGAAATGGAGTCTAAGAAGAAAAAGCTCAGCAGTGAAGAAGAGGCCGAAGATACCACAAAGCTATTATTGGAAGAACTTAGGGAAAGCAGAAGGGAGAGGAGACAGTTGAAGGAAACTCTTGAGAAAATCGGGGATAGAATGATGGGAATTGAGGGGGACGGCTATGGCGGAGCAAAAGGAGATATATAAAGAAGAAAATCGAATTTTAAGGGAGGAGATAGAGTTTTTACATGGGAAAATAAAAGACTATGAAACGAAATGGAACAAAAGAGAGAGAGAGAAAAAAGAAAGAATGTAATAATAAGGGGACTCCCGGAGGAAGAGAGAGAGAATAGAGAGGGCTCCATTGCTTTGGTGGCAGAGACCCTGGCGGAAAAAATGAACATCAAGGTGGATATCGATAATGCCGAGAGAATGGGGAAAAAAATGGATGGAAGAATTAGACCAATCAAAGTCTCCTTTCGAAACGTACAAAACAAGTGGAGAGTCACCGATGCTCGACAGAAGCTGAAAGGAAGCAACATTTACGTTGACGAAGATTACACGCAGGAAATGTGGGAGAAGAGGAAGAAGCTAATTCGAAAGGCAAGAGAACTCAGAAACGAAGACCGAAGCAGAAGGGTATACGTCACAGGAGACAAACTAAGAGTAGATGGAGAACTCTATGAATTTATCGAGAGCGGGGGAAGGGAAAGCTAAAGAGAGTTGTACAGCCAAAAAACTGGAAAGAGAGTGCCAAAGCAACAACAATGTGAGAATTTTACTATGGAACGTAGCAGGCCTAAACAGTAAAGGGGAGGACTTTTGGGAATACCTAGAGAATTTCGACATAATAGTTTTGCTCGAAACATGGCTAAGGAAGGAAAACGAAAATGAACCCAGGGCAATCCTCGGGAAGAAATTTGAAATTTACACTAAGGGTGCTACAAAAACACACATCAGGGGAAGAGCAAGTGGGGGGACGTTGGTGGGAATGGGATCGAAGACCGGAATCCAGGCCAGAGTGACGGAGTGGGAAGTATGGACTGGGAGGTCAGGTTAAGAGAGGGGAGGAAAGCTGAGAATAATCACGGGGTATAACAGCGATAGTAGTGGAAAAACAAGGGAGAAATGGAAGCACTTCTAGCGGAAGAGAAGGACGAGAAGAAGAAACACTAATCATGGGGGACATAAAGGCGAGAGTAGGCCAGGAGTTCGGAAGACAAGGGGAAGAGGTCACAAGACTTAATTCTAAACCAAGAAGGGAAAAAATTGTTAGATTTCTGCTGCATAAATGGGGATGAGGATAAAAAACGGAAGAACAGAGGGAGATGAAATTGGTAGATATACCTACTGCAGGCCCTGAGGCTCCTCAGTGATTGACTACGTGATAGAGAAGGAAAAGATATGCCCAAGCAAGGTGGAGAGACTGGAAGTAGCGAAGTAGGTGGGAATCGGACCACTTCCCAATTGAGGTACACTTCAAAATTCAGCAAGGGACCTTTTTTTGGAAGATAATCAGGAGGTGGAAGAGGAAGTGACGAGATGGAGGTGGAGGGAAAACACGGAAAGTTTTCAGAATA
>JAKCPI010017000.1:0-26030 GCA_023213315.1 Euborellia annulipes | reverse complement strand
AAAACATACTCAGGGGATGAAATTAATAATTTCAAAAGGTCTCTCTTTCTCTCTATTTAATTTAATGTTTAAATAAAACGCCTGATGTGGCTGCTAATAAAATTACTCTATTAAATTAAAAGCAACACTCGAGTGAAAATTTAATATAATTAAACAATATCATAAAATGGTATAAAGTATTTTTTAAAAGATCTGGTGTGACTAGCCACATTCTTACGATCGGTAATTGAAAGATGTGCTCTGTGCCTGGAGTCTAAATGTCTGCGAACAAAATTTCTCAAGAATGAAAAGAGTTGGCAGGTTGAAATTTAAACTAGCTGATAAAATTTCAACTGCATAGCTCTTTCAGTTCTTGAGATATTTTGTTCACAGACAGACCATGTTGCGAAATTCACTTTTTTGAATTCAGGGGAATTCAACAGTGAGGGACAATATTAAGTCCCACCAATGCGTTTTCTACTTGTGATTATTTCATTGTTTTTATAAAAGAAAATTAAAATCTTTATTGGAATGTATCTAAATTTGAGCCATGAAAGTTTCCATTAAAAAATATATAATATTTTTTTAAAAACAATGAAATAATCACAAGTGGAAAACGCATGGGTGGGACTTAATATTGTCCCTCACTGTACAAGAGTAAAGCGCTCTTAATAAGATTTCAACTGGTAAAATTTGAATAAACTGTTATTTCTGTTGTATCTGTAATCTTTCAAAACTTTATTTTAAAGATAAACCTTTTATTAAGAAACTTTAGGGTCATTCCATGCCAAATCAACACAATTTTTAGAAGAAAATTTTCCTCACTATCTCAGATTTTTCTTAAAATTTGGTATACTTATACTAGGTACTAAGACTAAGAAAAATCCCAATTTTTAAATTTTTATCTCTTGCCGTTTCCGATAGAGTTTTCAAAAGTTGCGAAAAAAGTGTAAACGTTGATTTTTTAAATTGCTCTGGAAGCTGTCCTAATTGAGCTAGAGAGCTGGAAGAGGTGTCATTTTGCAGCATTTTAAATGCTTTCTTCGAATGACATATATCAATGCAAGGGCCTTTAATGAAAAAATTATTTCAACGTTTTACCTTTTTTCGCGACTTTTTGAAAACTTTACATAGTCATATATCGGAAGCGGCGGGAGATAACTATTTAAAAATTGGGATTCTTCTTAGTCTTAGTACCTAGTAGAAGTATACCAAATTTCAATAAAATCTGAGATGGTGAGGAAAAATGGGTGTGTTGAGTTGACATGGAATGGATCTTTATTGTTATTGATGATGCACTGCCCTCAAGTAAAAGAAATTTCACTTGATAAATATAAATGAAATTTTCTTTTTTTTTCACATATCAAGTGAAATATTAATTTAATTGAGGTGTATAGCTGATAATATGGTTTATTTAAGCATCAGGAAATCTCCAATGAGCAACGCAGCTAATCGTTTTTCAATTTTTATTTAATTGTAAAGTGCCAGGGCCAACGTTTCGGTCGCACATAGGACCATCATCAGGGCTGATTCCATGTTCAATCTCTCCATCACATAATATTCCACTTGAAGGTGTTAGATGAGCGCTCTTCTTGAATTAGATTGAAATATTAATTGCTGTCCTGCATTCTTATACTCGAAAATAAGCTTTTGAACAAAATAGGCCAAAGAATACTAGTACTTTTGGTCCTTTTTTCTTCTCAAAATTCGCTCTAACGAGTTTGATTAAAATTCAAAAATCAATTATTTTTTTTAGATGCTCTTTAAAAGGTATATTCTCATTTTGCCCTCATAATTGTTTGAAGCACACTTTACTCTTGTACTTGTGTAGGAAAGACGGAAGAAATGGTTACCATGATAACAAAATATAAATATTTTCCCATGTTTATAAATTTTAATATATCGACGGAAACTAAATATATCACGACACAAAAAAAATCTGGTATGACAAGCACAGAACACAACTTTCGATTACCGAAGGTAATGCGACCAGTCACACCAGTTCTTTATGTCTAGACGGATAATTTTATCATCTCTTATTTTCAACGTTCTCATGCATTTCTATAATGGACATCCATTGTTTAGTTTTAGACCTTATACGTTATTCAATATCAATACAAACATAGGCTTTTATTTAACTTTAATAGCAGTATTGTATTAATTTGTTTTGCTTGCTCAAAGAAAAGTCTGTCTGGAATTCCGTATGATAATATGAAGTCTCTTCTAAACAAAACTAATTGGTATGAATTGAAAAAAAATTTCTTAAATTTCTTTTTATAAAGCCAATTAATGTTTTTCATTTGTGAGATTTTATAACTCAATTTCTTTAATATTTAATTGAAACAAAACAAAATATCCTTTTGCCATGTCAATTTGCTTGGCTCTTTTTTTTATTCATTCAATAAAAGTATTATTTTAAATAAAATCTAAATGGATTGTAATCTATATTATA
Source organism: Euborellia annulipes (assembly GCA_023213315.1). NCBI lineage: Eukaryota > Metazoa > Arthropoda > Insecta > Dermaptera > Anisolabididae > Euborellia > Euborellia annulipes. The sequence goes on along the minus strand of JAKCPI010017000.1, from coordinate 23,599 downwards.
TTAATTATACGGTATATAATAACGGAGTATCCGTCTGTTATGCTGACCAACTCTTCTTCTTCTGTCCTCGCCATTATTAATCCCGCGGTGCGGGGTCGGCGTAATCTGTTTGACCAACTGGCCGTTAGAATTTTGAAACAAAATTTTGCACTCTTATAGAAGTGATAACGTGGAGAGTCCAGAAAAATATTAATACTTGGGTCCGAAAATCCTCACAAGGGGAGGCGAGAAAAATTCTAGAAAATTCAGAATTTGCATCATTTGAGTTTTGTCTTTCTTTATGAAAAATTAAAGCCAATTAAAATTAATTAAAATAATTAAATCTCTTAAATGAAAAATAATCAAGATTGTTATATAATTAAATTTTTTTTTTTTTTTTTTTTTTTGTTAGAGAGATCGGGGATGGGGCTGTTTGGGTAAAGAGAGACAGACAGACGGCCACACCGCCATTAGATTGCATATACGTATAGATCATAATTAAGATATTTTTAATGCGTCTTTGATGCATGGGCACCTTTCTTCACAGAGCCCTTATACGTCCCACACCCAAGAATTCGAGTCCGTCTGGTCCTGATGATTACCGTCCTGTGTCCCTTTTGTGCGCTATCTCCAAGATATTCGAAAAGATAGTTTTTAAACAGGTTAACAAGTTTTTAAATCTAAATAATCTGAATGATTTCCGGATTTAGAAGGGGTCACAGTACTCAGACGGCTCTTTTGAAGGTTACACAGGATTTGCTGCGGGAAATTGATGGGAGGAGACTTTCGATTTTGCTACTCTTTGATTTTAGTAACACTTTTGACACAGTAAATCTAGATTTGCTTTTGTTTAAGCTTGCTAGGCTGAATTTCTCGCGAAGTGCGATTGGTTGGTTTCAATCTTATTTGACAGGCCAGGAGCAAGCTGTTGTTATTGGTTTGAGTGGTATTGGCTCCTTTTTGAGAACTAATCGTGGTGTCCCCCAGGTGCTTGGACCTCTTTTGTTTTCCATCTATATAAGTGACATCTCGAGGGTTATTGACTGCAATTACCATTTGTATGCTGACGATCTGCAGATTTACCGCTCGTTCATTCCTAGCGAAGGGTCCGCTGCAGTTGATACAATTAGAAAAATTTGCTCCTGGACTGGGGAAAACGGTTTGGTCATCAATGCCCGAAAGGCGAAGGCTATTCTGATTGGCAATCGCTCAGTGACGGACTGCCTGGGATTCGAACCCGCGACCCTTGGTATGGCCAGCACGCTAGCCACGAGAGCCGCACGCGGACTAGCAATAATATAATTTAACAATTAAATGACAGGTGGTTGACCAACCCGGAATTTCCAGCCTGCTTATTTCCCTTAGCTACTCCCCCCCCCCAAAAATCAATTCAATTGTTAAATTGAACATTTACCCTCGAGGCTATTACGAAATATTTAATTCAGAAAATAATCGCTTGACGAAAAGAGAAAAATAAAAAAATAAAATAACGCTTAAAAAAAAAAAATAAAGTGTAGAAATCGAATAAATCACATGCCAGATTAGTTTTTTTTTTGCCTTTGAGATAAAATAATTCGATCTCAGGTGAGATTAAAAAGTATAAATCACTCTCTCTCCCCCCCCCTCCCCTTCGCTCCTTCTCTCTAAAGCATTTTCAAGGTCTCTTTGATCAATTCACTCTCTGAAGTTGGTTGCTTGGTTTAGCCAGGAATTTTCTTATCCCGTAAATACTTTTCCAGGTGAATGAAAAAGGAGAGAGAGTAAAAAAAAAAAAGATGAATGAATGTTGTGTAAAAAATCGTAAACAACTTGACCTAAAATTAATTTAGATTTTTTTTTTTTTGATTAGATATTGGATTGAACGGTTTTGGTCCCCATTTGGGGCTCAGAAGTCTCTATTTTTGTCTGCTGCGGGCGTGTAAATCCCTCAATCATTTTTAATCATTTTTACTCGTGCATGTTGATTTATTAACTGGTTTTGGAAGATTGAAATGTGTCGAATCCCCCCGCCTACGGGCTTGGTCTAGTTGGTAGCGTGCCTACCTTCTATACCCCAGGCAGTCCGATGATTTTATTCAAGCCATTTGGATACCAAATGACTTAAATAGAAATGCCTGGACTCCACAATAGATAGTATTAATCAATAACGGTTATCGTCAAAGTCTTAAATGGCCCGAGTTGCCGAAATGACTGTGTGAATGTGTGTGTGAGTGTGAGTGTGAATGAGAATAAAAGTGTGTGTTAAAAAAAAATGTGTCGAATCTAGCCGACTTTTTATTGTTTCCCATTATGCAATTTTTCTCCTCATAAGAACCGTAGCGGAGGAAATAACAGCGTTTCGTTGATGGATTATTAAATTTACCCTCACTTTTAGTGTCGTATAGTTCTAGGAAAGTAAAAGAAACAAATTTTCAAATCACATCAACTTGAAAGGGCTGTGTTCTATTTATAGAGATTTATTGCATTTTGTTGCATTTACGTAAACATAAATCTCGTTGCCAACCTCTCGGCAATAAATTGTACGTAGAGTTTGAACTTGGTTAATTACTCTCAAGGATGTCTTCTCCTTTTTTCTCTCTCTCTCTCTCTCCTTCTCTTCTTTTCCTCTTTATAACTTCGCAAAAATATGAATTTTTTTTTACTTTCTCTTACCTCTATATATATGTTAATATATAGAGATAGAAAGTAATGGATTCATGTCAAAAATTCGATGTCGAGATTTTGATAGATATACACGTTTTGAGGTCCCCTGAATCCAAAAAAGTGGTTTTCGCGACATGGTCTGTCTGTCGTGTCTGTCTGTGAACAAAATATCTCAAGAAAGAAAAGAGCTAGGAGGTTGAAATTTTATATTTAAGTTAGGCACCCCCCTGAGACGTGACACGAAGCTTTTGAACAAAATCGGCCAAAAAGTACTAGTACTTTACTGATGCACTTTTTCAGTTTTTTTCGATTTTCTCTAAATTCGCTCCAACGATTTTTTTGATTAAAATTCAAAAATCAATTAATTTTTAGATGCTCTTTAAAATGTATATTCTCATTTTGCCATTGAAATCTTCTGAAGCACACTTTACTCTTGTACTTCATAGGAAAGTTGTCACGGTAACAAAATATAAATTTTACATCGTGAATTCTAATATATCGGCGGAAAAGTTTCATTTTTCATGTCATCAATTGTTAATAGGGTTAATTATTCTTCTTTTTTTTTTAACTCTTCATATTATTTTGAATAGCGAATAACATTTTGCCGTTGATAAATCCAAATATTATTACGTTTTAAAAGGGTTTATGTTGGCTCTGTTTTCTAATCGAGGGATATAAATTTGAATGATAAATAAATGTATGAAATTGTTGGCATTTAATTAGATTTAGGAGAAGAGGAATGAATGAAATGGACCAGAAATTTCCAAATATTGAATTTGCCTTTAATGATTCACCCATAATCAATAAATATTTAATAATTATTGAAAATTTAATCTATCTGGATTTACGCATGTTTAGGGATTCATTATATATTTATTGGAAAAAATAAATTTGTTGTTTATTTATTCGGCGTGACCCCCCCCCCCCCTACTCCCAGGAAAACATGCAAAGAGCTCAATTCATATTGGTCTGTATGTGAGCATTTCCTAAAATTCCTCAAATCAAATGATGTCAATTACAATAAATCCAAAGAGCCCCCTTTCGTTAGGCAACCAATTAACATCTCTGCGATCCTGGTTATCTATCACTAACAAGTTTTATTTATCCACTGGAAATTAAATAAATATAAACCACGGGCTTTAGTGTATTAGTGTTAGTGTATTTGGTAGCGTGCTAACCTTCTAACCCAAGGGTCCCCCAGGCAGTCTGATGATTTTATTTAAGCCATTAAATAAAAATGCCTGGACCCCCAATAGATAGTATCATCAACATAATGGTTATCAAAAAGTCTCAAATGGCCTCAGTGGCCAAAAAAAAGTGGGGGTGTGTGTGGGGAAGAAGAAAAAAAAGGTGTTTTTTAAAAAAAAAAAAATATATATATACATAGGGAAGAGAAAGTACAATTAAAGCTAATTAATTTTAATAATTAGATCTCTCACATGAAAAATAATAAAAATTGTTATATAATTAAATTTTTAATGATTACCAGTTCAATGAAGAATGGAAATGGCTGTGATGATATTGAATAAGGACAGCTATGAGCAGGGCAGCCAGCAGAAATAAAAAAAAAAACTTTTATTTCGTCGACGTTTAGGGAGCGCGCTGCTCCCAACCTCAGCACGACTTCAACAATTATTTCGTCCTGAGGTTAGGAGCGACGCGGTCCCGAAACGTCGTCGAAATATTGAGCTATCATTGCAGTCCTCACATTTTCCCTCTGTCTGGAAGACGGTACTTATACGGCCAATTCCTAAAAAACCTAACCCCGCCAGTATAGAGGATTTCAGGCCCATCTCTCTTATATGCACCCTGTCTAAGATTCTTGAACGCGAGGTGTATAACCAAGTTAGTTACTTTTTTAGAATCTAGGAATCTACTAGATAAATACCAGGCGGGTTTTAGGAAAAACCACAGTACCCAGACGGCTCTTCTTAGGGTTACTGAGAGTATTAAGCAGGCAGTGGACAGTAGGATGCTGGTGGCCCTTGTCTTGTTTGACATGAAAAAAAGCCTTCGACTCTGTAGACCACTCCCTTCTGTTAAAAAAAGATGTCACTTTTGGGTTTCTCTCCTGGCGTGGTCCTGTGGTTTGGCTCCTACCTCACGGGGAGAGCCCAAATAGTGGTAGGGCCTGATGGTCAATATTCAAACGAGTTACCCATAAGTCAAGGAGTTCCCCAGGGAAGTGTCCTTGCTCCCTTATTGTTTGCCATCTTCATCAGTGATTTTCCAAAGCTAAAACATTGTCAACACCAATTCTATGCTGATGATCTCCAAATATTTGCCAACATAAAAACCTCAAGATATATTCACGGGTATCGTTGAATTAAATCAGGATATAGAGGTTATATGTAGATGGGCACAATCTAACGGACTGCAGATAAATCAGAGTAAAACGAAGGCAATGATCTTGGGTGGCTCTGTTTATTTGAATAGATTAGAGGGTATGACCATGCCTCCTATCCGAGTTAACGAGAAAATTATAGAATACGAGAAAAAACTCAAAAATCTGGGGATGGTTTTTGGCCCCACGCTTAGCTGGAGAGAACATACTAGCTTCATTTCGAACAGGGTGTTTGGACATCTCTCTCAGTTTAGGCGGACGGCGGGAATATTCCCAGTCTCAACCAGAATCCAGTTAGTAAAAACATTAATATTCCCTATATTTGACTATTGCTGTTTAGTATATATAGGCTTGTCTGGAGAATTTGGCAGTAAGCTGGATAAATTGCTCAATGCTTGCATAAGGTTTATTATATATGATATTCCTTTATCTGACCATATCTCACCCTACTATAAAAAACTAAACTGGTTGAGATTGGGCAATAGAAGGTACTATTTCTTGGGTGCATTTCTGTCTAAATTATTCAACACGAAAGAGCCTGAATATATATATGAATTATTTAATTTTAAAAAAACTATACATGATAGAAAATTGAGAGATAAAGGACTCGAACTTCAAATGCCCATCCATCGAACGTCCTTGTTCACCAAATCCTTTACTGCTGAGTCCGTGAGACTTTGGAATTCCATCCCTGGCCATATAAAACGTATGAAGAGTGAAAACTCCTTCAAACATGCCCTCAGATGCCATCTACTGGACAACCAATAGATTGGTACTTGGTACATCACAGTTTCTGCTTTCCGCGCATCGGGATGTGACTGGTTGAGTAATGGATATAAAGTGAAGGTGACTAAATATATAATTGAAAAGTCTAAAATGTATTGAAATAATTAATAGATTATTCTGTATAATGTTTATATAACTCTGTATTGCTATAAAAGAGAGCACTGTAAAAAAAAAAAAAAAAAAAGAAAAAAATGAAAAATCTGTAAAATTATTTGTCAGGCTCATAACAGGACAAGTAGTCCTGAGAGCAATAATAAAAACTTATTCTATTCTATTCTATTCTAAAAAAATAATATAAGTTTTTTTTTATTTCTGCTGGCAGCCCTGCTCATAGCTGTCCTTATTCAATTACATTTTTATTTTTTTTTCCTTAGAGAGATCTGAGTTGGAGCTCGGATTGGATAAAGACAGACACATGGACAATTCGCTACCATATACATTACCCATTTACTTTAAGATAATAAGAGTTGTAATTTTTAATAAGCCATTACTGTATTTCAATTATTAATAGCTTGAAACGAGTTGAAAATATGCGACACTTGATTAAGAAAGGGCGCAGGCGGGCCCGAGCCAGCCTGAGAGGGGTTCAGGGGGGGGGTGAAGTTAGTTTAATAATATTAAAATGAATGAACTCTTCTCTATAAGAGTACAAAATTTCAATTAGAATTGTTAGTCAAATTGAGTGTAATAGTATATATATTTTTTTTACGATAATCCACACCTCATATTTCATGGTTAGATTTTTTTATTTCACCCTAGGTAGGCCTATTTAGTGAAAATGAACAATGATGACATGTTAATTTTTCCATAAAATTAAACACGTTTCATCGTAAAATTTTTAATTAACGACATCACCTGTCGCTTTTAAAAATTCAATTTAAAATTAAAGTCATTATTTAATAGTAGAAATTTAATTAATTAAAAAAATTAAATATTTTTAAAGAAATAAGTGTTGATGTACTATTTCATTAGCGGCTAATTAATCAAAAATTAGAGAGAATAAAATGAAATAATTTTAATTAGGGAGAACCTTTTCAACAGAGGCATGTCTGCCTGACCATTGTTGAAAGACAACAAGCACCTGGAATATACACTAGGGGTGGCCAACAAAATCGAGTATTATTTTTTTTAACTTGCGAAACTGAAAAATTAGTTCCTAGACACCTATAAAAAATGCTTTCCAAAGATGAGCTCTTAATTTTAATCGAAAGGCCTTCCTCATCTCAATTTTCCATCTTTTCTTCAGTCCCATATGCCAAAATCCATATCTCACCATTACTTTATCAGACACCAGTTTTTCTCAAAATCCGATTTGCGGCTAAACAGTTTATTTATTTATTTATTTTCTTAAAAAAACACACCCTTTTCCCATTCACACACACACACAATCTTTTCGGCAACTTAGGCCATATAAGACTTTAGCCCACTTGGACCAAATGGCCAAATAAAATCATCGGACCTTGGGATCCGAACCTCGACCCTTGGTATACAAGGCAGGCGCGCTACCAACTACGCTAAGTCCGATGGCAGCGGTTTATTTTAGAATACATTGCATGACATAAAGGCATACTAAAATTGGCCGTATAATCCAAATATGCAATAATATACAGGGCATTCCATTTAAAAAAACAACTTTGATATGGACCACCCTGTATATGAGGTGCAATTGGAACAAAAATATTTTAAATTTGTAGCCCTAAAGGCTCCTCATTACGCACCGTCGACAAACTTTAAAAAAACCCACAATCTTCCGTCCACGCACTATTGGCCCACTCTGTATAATTAACTTTTGTTTTTTTCCCTTTGATATTTTTAAAATACAAAAACCATAAAATAATATTATTTTAATATGAACAATGTTAATTTTTTTTTTTTAAAGCTAAGTGAGTGAGTGTTATATTCAGATATGAATATTTATATTGTATGAAAAATTTCGGCACATAATTAACTAAAGGCGTGGGTCTGCCGTAGGTGGGCGCGTGTCATTTGGAGCCAAGGGCGGATGCAGAGGAGTTTCTCAGGGGGGGTTATCTGGTGTGACTGGTCGCACAGCACACAATTTTTTCTTTCTTTCTGTAATTTAAAGATGCATTCTGTACTTTTTTTTTACCAGAATATCTATACAAATTAAATTTTTAAGTATTAATTTTTAAAATTTTATATTAAAAATAAAATTTTATTCCGAAAAAAAAAATATTTTTCTTAAATCTCGATGGGGGCAATTAACCCCTTTACCTCCTCCCCCTTGTATCCGCCCTTGGTTGAAGAGATTGTGAGCCGCTAGTTTTATTAATAACACTGGCAGGCACGATTTTTGTAACACAAAGCTGAATAGCATATTATAGTAGAATGGACGCACCTGAATCCAATAATGACTTTAAAAAATTGGTAACACGCAAGGTCTTTAAAATACACAGGTTGGCCAGAAACTAGTAAATAAACAATTTTCCGGTCACAGTTTTTGATTGGTCCACGTCATGAAGCTCCTCCTTGCTTGTATTTTTGCATGTGGCAGCATTGTTGACTGCTTATAACCTAGTTCACATTCATTTTGTTTTATTTGCAAATTGTATAGTTTCTGACTAAACAAATTTAGACCCTGCTATTTACACTGCTTTATTAATAATATCCCGTTTATAAATTTGTATAAATTGTTTGTATCGAACAATTTTTTACAAAAAGGAGGCGCTCCATGACGTCACTCTCTTGGAATGGAAAAATGTAAACAAACCGAGTTTGACCCCCCTGGTAACACGTAACGTTTTTTTGTTACATTAAAAAAAAAAAAAACGAAAACAGCTAATTTTTGTGGAAAAAAAATTTGTCTATTATAATTTATATATACAGGGCTAAAAAAATTGTAAAATCATTTTTTCCACAAATATATTAGCTGTTTTCGTTTTTTTAATGTAACAAAAAAACGTTACGAGTTACAAATTTTTTATGGCAATTTTTTGATTCAGCCGTCCATTCTACTATAATATGCTATTCAGCTTTGTGTTACTAAAAAAAAATCAAATACTTTGTGGGCCTGTGTAATCAAAGAGAGAGGGAAAAACCAGTAACGAATTGAAAAGAGGGATTCTCTAACTTTGTAATATCTGTATTCATTTCAATAACTATATAGTACAAACGTGCATGTAATAAATCATAAAATCCCTTATTTTCAAGCTTTCCTTTTTTTTTTTCTTTCGGATTAGTCTTCGCAAAAAGCACAATGATTCATCTTTGACTAAGAAAGAAATGATGACCTCGTTTATATACATGCATTTCAAATTAAATATTAACGACATGGAAAGGAGAGAGAGAGAGAGAGAGAAGAGAGAGGATGAATTACACTTGCAAAGTAGATTTTATGGCGAATATAAATAAGCAAAGAGAATTATGATTTTTTTTTTTTTATAGAATTTCAAGCCAAGTTTGAATATATATGACTTGAAAATAGTACGGGGATAATCAGTTGTTGAAAATACCCACGTCATACAGGGTGTGTGCAAGTGACATTTATCAACGCGAAAGAGAATTGAAATTGTTAAATTTGTACAGCCATACAATAACAACAACAACAAAAAAACAAATTCATTTTATTTTTTTGTCTACAAATCAGTTTTTTATTTTTTTATTTTTTTTTTTTCATTTCTCTTATCAACGCCGGTCTGGGAATAAATATCTGGTGTGACTAGTCGCACAACTTTCTTTTTACCCTCGATAATCGAAAGTTGTGTTCTGTTTTTGTGACGACATATATTTAATTTCCGACAATACCGTACATTTGAGAGATTTAGTAATATGGGAAAATATTTATATTTTGTTACCATGGCAACCATTTCTCCTATCTTTCCTATGGAGTACAAGAGTAAAGTGTGCTTCAAACAATTTTGAAAGCAAAATGGGAATATACATTTTAAAGAGCATCTAAAAAATAATTGAATTTTAATCAAAATCGTTAGAGCGAATTTTGGGAAAATAAACAAAAAAAAACTGAAAAAGTGCATCAGTAAAGTACTAGTACTCTGTAGTAAGGAAGAAGAAAGAGCGATTGCAGCTAAGTTTATTTCGTTTATTTAGCGCTTCAGCCGACGTTTCGGTCAGATATACGACCATCTTCAGGGCTGAAGCGTGTCAACAAAATTCCTCAAAATGTCGAATGGCACAATTGTGTAAAGTATATTTTGCCATTTTATAAGGACCAACAGGCTATGCGAGTCAAGTTTAGTCAATCTGAACTTGACTCGCATAGCCTGTTGGTCCTTATAAAATGGCAAAATATACTTTACACAATTGTGCCATTCGACATTTTGAGGAATTTTGTTGACACGCTTCAGCCCTGAAGATGGTCGTATATCTGACTGAAACGTCGGCTTGAAGCGCTAAATAAACAAAATAAACTTAGCTGCAATCGCTCTTTTCTTTCTTCCTTACTACAATATCTACTCAGCTATCCACCTCACTCTAATACTAGTACTCTTTGGCCGATTTTGATTAAAAGCTTATTTTTACGGTCCTGGGAGGTGTTTAACTTAATTATCAAATTTCAGCATCATAGATCTTTTCCTTCTTGAGATTTTGTCCTCGGACACACAGACAGACGAATTTGCGGGACCCACTTTTTTAGATTCAGTGAACCTCAAAACGTGTATTTCCATCAAAATCTCGACATCGACTTTTTGACATGAATCCAATACTTTCTCACTATATAGCCTATATATTAACATATATATATACGCCGCTGGTCCCCGACATTAAATATATATACATAGGTAAGAGAAAGTAAAAAGTAAAAATAGATAATTGCCACCAAGATCAGGGTTGTTAAGCAACGCCAAGGGATGGGGGCCTCTGATGAACAAGACTGTTGAACAATTACATTATATATATTTAAATATATTGATAATAGAAGTGGCTGTTCAGCAATTAGAATGATGAAGGAAGAGGATGTCAGCCAAAAAAGGAGCCTCTATTCGATAGAGGCTCCTTTTTTGGCTGACATCCTCTCTTCCTTCATCATTCTAATATTTAAATATATTTGTATATTTACCTAAGCTTTGCTCAGGGGCCCACATCTTGTGGGTACGTGGATGGCGACCACGAGCTACCCGAGCTGGGAGTGGCAGTCTTATTCTTTACACGTCTGTCCCTTCCTTCTATATTTTCAACAGGCGGCAGACCGTACGACGGGCCGGCCTGTTCTATTTCTTCCGGTCGCAAAAAAACCCATTCTGCCACCCCCTTTACCGCCGACCCCGCACCGCGCGAATAATAAAGGCAAAAAAGAAGAAGTATATTTACCTAAGCTATTTTATAAATATTTTGTTGTAGAGTCAGGGTAGAATGGTTAACGTCAAAAGGCTGATAATAAAGAAAATTAAAAATTAAGTTAAATGACCTCAGCAGCCAAAATGACTCAAAAAATCAACAACAAATTTTCATGCATAGCTGTTTTTTTTTTAGAAAAGCAGAGATAATAACATTTTTGCATTCAGGGCTGGTAAAAATTGTTTGAGGTCTATCGAAGGTGATTTTTCGCAGCCAGCTGGGGGAGGGGTGTCCAGATGCGTTTTGAAATTTGTTCATATCGGTGTCGTCTTCTATTTGAGATAATTCCAAGTGCAAGAGAAGGGGAAGTTAGACACTCAGCTCGTTATGCTAAAAACAGTAGCATCATCTTAGCCATATTTTTCTTTTTTTTCCCTCTTTCTTAGAGGCCATTAAGGAAACAGGAGCGAGAGAGGATATGAATTTAAGCTCTCTAAGCTTCAACTTCTTAAGCTTCTCATTTCCCCTTTAATATTTCATATCAAATTGCAAATTAGTTGAGAGAGACATTTAAAAGAGAATCTTTCTTGAAGAAAAAATATCATTTAGCTACTCTATTTAATTTTCGCTGAAATGAAGAAGAATGCAGCTTCTATTATTAAATCAAACTACTTTATTACAAAACGTTTCGGCTAATTTTATTACGCCATCTTCAGTTGTATAAGTGTTTATTCCCTGTCAAGAGATCGTTTATTTCATCCATGTGCAGGATGAGATTCGGCGACAAGTGCTATCCGGCACACCTGAAGAGGTTCGGTGTGGTTGAAGATGATCACTGCACATGTGATTCAAATGTAATCGCAGACATGGAGCACATTGTGCTGTCTTAAACGAAACTTTTTTGTTTAGTCCAGTAAATTAACAATCAAACACACATAAACGAGTAGATCTATTCTTGGACCGCTGAAGAGGGTGTTATATTCAAAGAAGACAAAACAATTTAAAAAAAAAAAATTATCTTGATTTATTTTTCAGAGTATTTTGGCTTGGCTGACAAGTATGCGCAATTGGACTTGTTTCGGTTACAAAATGCCGTCAACTGCAATCACAAGAATACAATTACAATTTGTATACAAACAATAAATCAACATGACATAAGATCTTTCATTTTTCCGGTTTTTTTTTTTTTTTTTTTGTAACAAAAATCCCAGATTAAACATTCTCAAAATATATATACATAGATAACACTGTGTAACACGATTTTTGTTTCTGGCTTGTGAGTTCTATTTTCTAGTTGTACGATATATGTCTAAAAAGTATAGAAGGTATGTATTAATCAAATCAAACTTTGGTTTTGCGTCTAGGACAATGAGATTTAAAAAAAAATACATAATTCAACTTTAAGATTAAATATTTTATTTTCAAGCTTCGCCCTTGAGCTATGGCTCAGGTATCAGCTTCTGATGCCAAAGGTCAAGGGTACGCATCCCGACCCAGGCGAAGAATTTATCTTTGGTTACCAATCAAATGAAGTAAATAGGGACGGGGTCTAAATGACCTCAGATGCCGAAAAAGAACTTAAACAAATAAAAAAAAAATTGAAGCTTCTTCAATCAAGAAATCTTGAAAGGTTCTTGTGATTTGTTACATAGTGTAATTAATTCAGTTTTATCTCTTAACCAAACTGTTGAAATACAAATTATGAATCGCCCAAAACATACGGAATTCGTTTTTATTAGTATAAAATATCTTCATTAGTCTGAAAGATATATACTATATTTATTTTGAGAATGTTTAGTCTGGGATTTTTGTTACAAAAAAAAAAAAAAAAAAAAAAAAAAAAAACCGGAAAAAATTAAAGATCTTATGTCATGTTGATTTATTGTTTGTATAAAAATTGTAATTGTATTCTTGTAAATGCAGTTCATGGCTCTGATGACGGCTTTTTATAGCCGAAACAAGTTCAATTGCGCATACTTGTCAGGCAAGCCAAAATACTCTGAAAAATAAATCAAAATAATTGGACTGGTGGCCAAAATGGCATACAATTGCTGCCCGTATCCTTTTGGATAGAATATTCTCATTTCTATTACAAGTTTGAGAAATGCTGAGCAATTTTTACTACTAGTTCAGTCACACCAGTTTTTTTTTCTCTTTTCGCCTCATTTTATATGCATGCAATATGGTCAAGATGGAAATTCCACTATAGTATAGAGAGAGAGTGCGTTGTTACTGGCAATAATTTATTAGCAACACGAGATGGAAATTACTCTAATTTGATTGGACACCAGAGAGAGAGATGCATGATTTATTCTTGCGAGCGATGAAACAATTTATTAATTAATCAATATATTATTAATACACACACACACAGCGCCATCAAAATTGGGTCAGTTCTGTCTTAAAATTTGCATGAATATGAAACGAAGGTCTATTCTCTAAGCAAAAACGTTAACTTTTAACATCTGAAATCAAGAGTTAATTCATTTTAACACCTCCTTGCCTCAAATTGCTTTCTGTAAGCAAACACTTTAATGCGGAATAGGACCGAAGGTGTTACGCATGTTTTTGAGGGCGTTGTGTGTCATAAAAAATATTTCCAAAAAATCAAGTAATTCAAAAATTTGCCAAGAGATGTCGGAATGCTTGCTAATAATATTTAATGCATTTGGTTGATTTTCATTGATCTTTTAACAATAAATACTTTATAAATGTTATTATATATTATGTATCTTTTATAAAAGCATAAAAATATATAAATATAGGCCAAAAGGGGATCAGCTGTTAGACTAGCCTGCCATCTATTGCAAGAATGCTGAACTAATTTGACAGTTAATTTTTTTAAATAAATTATCTAAGCTTATTTTAAAAATTTCTTAATTCATATGTGATTAATAATAACAATAAATTCATTTTTAAATTTAAAAAAAATTTAAAGATTATTGGGACAGATTGTTTTTTTGTATTTACTTGATAACAAAAAAATTAATTACGATATTTTTTAATAAGTCATTAAACAAATTATAGCTCGATGTCCCAATAATCTCTTATGAATTTAATTCATTTAAAAAAAACCGCATTGAAAAATTCCTTATAATAGTCTAGTTTTTTTTTTTTTAAGTACGTTTAGACGTCGCTCCTGAGCCCCCTTAACAATAAATACTTTATAAATGTTATTACTAGGGCTCGGATTTCTAGGCACTAAAAATTTTCAGTTAAACGCCTACGATCCTAAAAAAAAGTTTCACTTGAATCGTGGTTTCATAAAACCACACAATGATTTTTTATTCTAAAGAGAAAAAAAAAGTGGAGACATTTTCTTTTATTCTAATCTCTAACCGTTTGTTATCTTATTTAATCTGGTCTCACCGATCACCTGTTACTAGCCTAAGAAAGAAAGGGGGTGCCTGCCTGCATCGATTCCCCTTCTGCCCGGGCGAACGGGAACAACCCCGGCGGTGACCCCTCGGTCAAATTAACACACAAAATAAACACACACACACACACACAATTAACATTCAAAATATTCTCTCAGCACTATTTGCCGACAATGCGAGTTTCTATTTGTTTGTTAACTAAAGGATAAACACATCTCTGCAAACGTATAGTTATAGTGATTTGGACCAATCAAATAATTGTTTCCTATACTTTGGAAATCATTTGATACGGATTATATAAATTTATTTTAAGGGGGTTCAGGAGCGACGTCTAAACGTACTTTAAAAAAAAAAAACTAGACTATTATAAGGCATTTTTCAATGTGGTTTTTTTTTTAAATGAATTAAATTCATAAGAGATTATTGGGACATCGAGCTATAATTCTTTTAATGACTTATTAAAAAATTTATCGTAATTAATTTTTTTGTTATCAAGCAAATACAAAAAAACAATCTGTCCCAATAATCTTTAATTTTTTTTTAAATTTAAAAATGAATTTATTGTTATTATTAATCACATATTAATTAAGAAAATTTTAAAATAAGCTTAGATGATTTATTTAAAAATCAACTGTCAAATTAGTTCAGCATTCTTGCAATAGATGGCAGGCTAGTCTAAGAGACGATATAGTATTAACCTATATTTATATATTTTTATGCTTTTATAAAAGATACATAATATATAATAACATTTATAAAGTATTTATTGTTAAAAGATCAATGAAAATCAACCAAATGCATTAAATATTATTAGCTACCATTCTGACATCTCTTGGAAAATTTTTGAATAACGTGATTATTTTGGACATACTTTTTATGAGACACTACGCCCTCTTAAGTCTAATCCTGCATTTTAGTATTTTTTTGAGCCTCCACAAAAGGAGATTTGGAGATTCCCGGACTCCCGATAACGCACTCTTTCTAACTAATATAATAATTTATATTCAAAGGATTATTCGTTCTTTTTTTTTTTGATTCATTTATTTGCATTCATCGCTTGGAATACATTAATCTAGAAGTTGATTAAATCACTTTTTGAGCTTTAAGATTCGCTCTCTTTCTCTCTCACCCACTTGATCATTTATTTTATTTTAGACGAGATGAAAAGCAGCAAGCACGATAATTATTTCCGACAATTCAATGGACCTTAATGTATAACTAAGTAGGCAACTAAGTAACTTGGAAACACAAGTCACACGCCACCCCCCTCTTAAATGAATTTCCTTCCAAATCATCTATTCAAACTAAAATGAGATATTTTTGAAAAATCTGGAGTGACTGACCATACACAGATTATTCGTGTTGACATGAATTTAATTTAAAATTTATATTTAATCTCAAGAAAATATTTATATAAATATTTCACATCTAGTTAAGCTAATCATATGATTAAATAAGAGCCCAGGTGGTAGTTAACTTGCTAAGACTCAAAGTTCGCTCTAAGGGGTGAAATTATTAACACAAGCATTGTTTATTTATTCTTTGGGAAATCTTTAAATTATTATTAAAAAATTAATTAGTTTTAATTTTAATTAATTAAAATTATATTAATTTTTAATAATTTTTATAATCGATGCTAGTTGACTAGAAGTGAAGCAACCGGCCCTAAGACGAGGTTATATTATGAATTAAGAATTCAAGAGATGTAGAATATAACAACCCGAATTTCCCATTTCACGGCCTCCTTGAATGACTTAATCAACTCATCCAACTTTCTCCACATCTCACAATTCAATTTCACGTGATATATGTATTTTTTTTTAATTATCATTATTCGATTAAATTTTAATTATTCTCATTACTCTTTGCTCTAAAAATAAACACAATTAAAATTGAATTTATATGATTATTTTATAAAAAATAAAAAATTAATTGAAAGATTTAATTATTTAATTGACTGACAAAGAAAATACGGGATGTAGAGCGTATATAAATATATATAATAACCTTTTATTAAAATAATATATATCTCTCTCAATTTGTGTTAGATTTCGAATATTTTAAACATTTTTTCTATAACGTTTTTTAATTGTCATAGTTGTTAAATCAAGATAAATAAAAATTTTATTAAATTTCAGGTATTTTTTTATTAATTATTTTTTTATTAAAGAAATGCTAATCTCCTATTGTCATTTTATTTAAATTAAAAAATAAATTTTAATTATAAATTTGTACACCGTGTATATTTTTATTTTTATTTTTATTTAAGGTCTTTTTTTGGCATCTATGGCGATTTAGACCCCGTCCCTATTTATTTAAAAAATTGATTGGTAACACTGTGTATATATTATGCCGCCATATTCATTTATACCAATTGCAATGGAAATAAATTTGCATAATTTTGAAGAATAACATAATCGATAAATTACCTCTAACGGAGGAGGTCTTTTAACAAACATTTCTCTTATAAATAATTATTGATGTCCCATAGCACACAATCCGCCTCTTGTGCTAGGAGTCAAGGATTCGCATCTCGTCGCATGCGACAAAAATTTAATTGACTATCAATAAGTTGAAATCTAAATGACCTCGGATTATTATTCAATTCAATTTTAATTATTCTCTCATTAATCTTGTTTTCTAAAAATAAAACACAATTAAAATTGAATTTATATAATTATATTTATTTTATAAAAAAAATTAATTGGGATATTTAATTATTGTAATTTTTTAATTGGCAAAGAAAATACGAGATGTAGAGCGTATATAAATATATATAATAACCTCTCATTAAAACTAATAACTTGGATTAGATTCTGTTTGTGTTGAATTTCGAATTGTTTCTATAACGCGTCCAAATTTTGGTCTCTAATTACGCCACTCTATGGGAGGAGCTTCTAAATGACGTAGATATAAAAACAAAATAAATTTTCATAATTTTTAAACACCAAACAAAGCGACTAATAATAATAAAACTTTAGAGATTACTCTGTAATGTAAATCACCCTATTAGCCCAGTCAAATTAGGTGAAAATAAGGGTCAACCTCGGAATGAAAGATAATAAGCTGAATTTTTGTATGGACCTTTATTTTGGCATTCTAAATGATGTCTCAAAAGTCACATATGATCACGTGTCCGCGTCACGCGGTATTCCAGGTCAAGGTCACGAAAATCAGTTTTTCGCGAATATCTCGTTTCCCATACCTTAAATGATATTTGGACCTATTATAAAAGTTGTAGAGGATAAAATTCTCTACAATTTATATCTGAAGCATTTTTTTATACGACTAACCGTTTTTGAGGTAGAGCGTAAAGAGTGCGCAGCGCATAGCCTTATATGGCTTCATGCTTGTAATGTGTGACTCGTGTTATCGTACGGTATTGTAAGTCGTATAAAGTTTATTATTGATTAAAAAACAACTGCCATTATTTACTTACTAATTATTAATTATTTATATTTAATTATCTCTTTAACTCTTATATTTAACTATAGTGATTTTATACTTTTAATTCTGTTTTATATTATCAGGGCCGCAGACAGGGGGGGCAGGGGGGGGGCTATATCCCCGGGGCCCGGGCCCTCCGAGGGGGCCCGGGCCCATTGCGCTCCAACCTGAAAATTCTAATAAAAAAATAATTTTCATGGTTAAAATTTCAATTAGAAAAAATCATTTCTTGAAATTTTTTCCCTCAGAGGGCCCTTAAAGGGCCCGCCCCTTTAAGCTCAAATCCTAAAATTTTAATTAGAAAAAATAATTTTCTTGAAATTTTTTTTCTCAGGGGCCCCGGGCCCTTAAAGCTCAATATTTTATCTTAAAATTTCAATTAGAAAAAAACATTTTCTTGAAATTTTTTCCCTCAGAGGGCCCGGGCCCTTTAAGCTCAAATCTTAAAATTTCAATTAGAAAAAAACATTTACTTTTTTTTTTTTTTTTTTCTCTCAGAGGGCCCGGGCCCTTTAAGCTCAAATCTTAAAATTTCAATTAGAAAAAAACATTTACTTGAAATTTTTTCTCTCAGAGGGCCCGGGCCCTTTAAGCTCAAATCTTAAAATTTCAATTAGAAAAAAACATTTACTTGAAATTTTTTCTCTCAGAGGGCCCGGGCCCTTTAAGCTCAAATCTTAAAATTTCAATTAGAAAAAAACATTTACTTGAAATTTTTTTCTCTCAGAGGGCCCCTTTAAGCTCAAATCTTAAAATTTCAATTAGAAAAAAAAACATTTACTTTTTTTTTTTTTTTTCTCTCAGAGGGCCCGGGCCCTTTAAGCTCAAATCAAGTTTCAATCATCTTTTCACGACTCAGGATAGCTAAAAACGCCGATTTCAGTGGCTAATTTTCAAAAAATTTTCCATACCCCCAGATTCCCCCGGAAAACCTCTGTCCAGGTGTGGCCTCGATAAATTATTGTAACTCTTTTTTTTTAGGAAATTTTGAAAATTTTTAAATAACTTTATTTAAATAAATATTGTAAGCTGTATGTATGTATGTATGTATAACTATTTCAAAGGTTGTGTCAAAAACTGTGTAAAAAATTGTTGGCATGAGCCACAATAGCCTTTTAAATAAGTTCTAATTTTTTTTTTTTTTTTTTTTGTGGGGGAGGGGGGCCCGTATTAGGAAGTAGCCCCGGGGCCCGTCAAGTCTGTCTGCGGCCCCGTATATTATATATCTTAATTATATTTTACGTAGAAAAAACATGTACACGAAAATAATATATTTTATTTATATCTTTATTTATCATTCATATATCGCATATGATACATTTGCATGTGGTAAAGCGCGCCTTCGGCTACGCCCCCTGGATCCCCTTTGCTCACCTTCGGAAAGCAAATGCTTCAAATTTATTCTTGCTCATTGTTTGGAAACGTTGTAACTCGCCGAAGGCGAGCAATTGCAAAATTCCAAAGTTTCGAATTTCTCTCTCCCGCTCACTTCCTGTAACTCTAGCCAATCAGCGAGAGAACAGCAGGCACATACACTCAAGGACCGGAAGTTAATATTATAGTATGATGATATGATGATGATTACAATTTCAGTTCAAATTTTAGGTAGATTTTGGTTGACTTTAATTATAATTAGCAAATGGAGCTTCTCTACTTCTTCTTCTGGTTGGTCAGTATTTGTGATTCGTTCTATATCATCCTTGTTATGGATAATATTTGTCTCGATACCTTCAAGGACTTCGGTGTCATATGCACTCTCTTGTTCATCAGGATTATTTTGATATGATGAAGCGTTGAGGCAAAATTAACTCCTGGGACCAATAACTACATTATTACCCCCAGCACTAGCTGAACTGCTAAACACAATATTTTGCAACTGCAAGAATGGTTGTCTCCACGCTGGGGATGCAGGAAATCGGAGTTAAAATGTTCTCCAGCTTGTAGCTAGTGAAACGGACAAGCTTGCCACAACGTTTCAACATATCAAAATAATCCTGATGAAGAGAGTGCAAATGACCACGAAGTCCTTGAAGGTTTGGAGACAAATATTATCGATAACCAGGATGATGTTAACGAATCACAAATTAGTGACCGACCGGAAGAAGAATAAGGGAATTAAGTTCCATTTGCTAAATATGTAAGTAAGGTCAACCAAAATCCACCCAATATTTGAACTGAAATTGTAATAAATGTATCATATGCGATATATGAATGATAAATAAAGATATAAATAAAATATATTATTTTCGTGTACATGTTTTTTCTACGTAAAATATAATTAAGATATATAATATAAAACAGAATTAAGCCCCCGGGTGTGGCGTAGTAGGTAGCGTGCCTACCTCCTATACCAAACGTCGCGGGTTCGGACCCAGGCAGTCCGATGATTTTATTTAAGCCATTTGGATACCAGATGGCTTAAATAGAAATGCCTGAACCCATAATAGATAATATTATATTACAACGGTTATCGTCAAAAGTCTTATATGGCCTAAGTTGCCGAAAAGACTGTGTGAATGTGTGTGTGAGTGTGAGTGTGAATGAGAAAAAAGTGTGAATGTTTTTTTTATAAAAAAAAAAAAAAAAAAAAAAAAAAAAAAAAACAATTAAAAGTATAAAATCACTATAGTTAAATATAAGAGTTAAAGAGATAATTAAATATAAATAATTAATAATTAGTAAGTAAATAATGGCAGTTGTTTTTTAATCAATAATAAACTTTATACGACTTACAATACCGTACGATACCACGAGTCACACATTACAAGCATGAAGCCATATAAGGCTATGCGCTGCGCACTCTTTACGCTCTACCTCCAAAAACGGTTAGTCGTATAAAAAAATGCTTCAGATATAAATTGTAGAGAATTTTATCCTCTACAACTTTTATAATAGGTCCAAATATCATTTAAGGTATGGGAAACGAGATATTCGCGAAAAACTGATTTTCGTGACCTTGACCTGGAATACCGCGTGACGCGGACACGTGATCATATGTGACTTTTGAGACATCATTTAGAATGCCAAAATAAAGGTCCATACAAAAATTCAGCTTATTATCTTTCATTCCGAGGTGAAACCCTAATTTGACTGGGCTATATAGATAATATCTTTTGCGTTTTTTTTTTTTTTTTTTTTTGTACTTTCCCTCTTCATGAATATGCATTAGACGACTGCACAACTCTTTTTTCGTACGAGATGTAAAACATTTATTTTTTTTTTCATAGTTTAACAGTATAAAAAAAGGAGATTTTCCTAGGTTTGGATTTTACATTTAAAGTCCCCTTCACTGATTGTTTTTTGTAATATTATTATTATTATTATTATAAAGTCCTTTAGAATGACATTTGCACATGTCAGGGCAAGGGCAAGGTCAAAGGGAAAATTTATTAAATCATTATTGAGAAAATGGATAAACACCAACAGGTGAACTTAAATTCAAAATATTAATGCAGAAGGGGTGGGAGGCTTTATGAACAAAGATCTAAATCTATACTAGCTGCGCGACTCGTTTTGGGATTCATAACAAACTTTTGAGATTTTGATGGAAATACACACATTTTGAGGCCTACTGGTTAACTTCGAACGACTTTCTCGAACATTCTGGTTCATATTGTGGAATTATTCTCTTCTAGGTAACATCTTGATAGACAAAACCTATAGCAAAAATTATAAAATTACTATGAAATATTGATTTAGATTTTTTTTTTGACAAAAAGTAAGTTTATTAAAAAAAAAAATTTATTAACCCATGAATTTTGTTGGTTTTTTATTAGGGTCCGACCGAAACAAGATTTTCAGCCGAAACCGAAACCGAATATTCGGCCTCAACCTTGTTTCGGCCGAAACCGTAACCGAAACCGAAACTTGTATTTCCTATAAAAAATATTTTTCATTTTATCTTTTTTTTTTTTTGAAATTTTTTTTCCCTCCCGTGAAAATCATTTTACTTTTTTTTTAGGGAGACTAAATTTTTTTCTCCCTCAAGTGCAAATTATTTGACCTTTTTTTTTTTTTGCATGCGAGTCTGATCCCATCTTTTTCAGACTCAGGTTTCGGCCGGCCGAAAGTTTCGGATACTTTTTGGCCGAAACCGAAACTACGGCCGAAACCATGATTTTTGGCCGAAACCGTAACCGAAACCGAATATTCGGTCGGTTCCTAGTTTTTATTGAAAATTTTTTAAAGGAGGTAGTTCAAAGTGAAAGTATTTACAGTTCTCTCTTTTCATGCACTATTGCAAAACTAAAAATGCTTTCTATAGAGCGGGATAATGCGGAACTTTTTACTTATACTAAAGGAAAAATTTATGTACGTTTTGAAAGAAAAAATTTAACGATTTGAAGCTAAACTTTTTAAAACCCAAATGGAAATTCACTAAAACTATGTGGAGACATCTCGGTCGTCACTTATTTATAATTATTTTATTATAAAAGTTCCATTGGAATTCGTAAGATTGCTTAGTTTCTTTCGTAGGTAAGAGCTGGGTCTGCATTTTAGAGTTGAGCTGGCTGTGCATTTGTCCATGTTGATTTGGGTCAATTCCGCATCTTTATTAACGCTAGGTTTACCAAGGGGCGGCTAAGAAGAGTTGGTCCAGACCTCTGGAGGAGAATTTTATAACATATACACCCGGGATGCGAACCCGCGACTCTTGCTACAAAATCCAGCACGCTAACCCCTACATCAAGGCCAGAACCCCCTCTCCCCCATGTTTTTTTTTAACAGTCACACTTTTTTCCCATTCACATTCACACAAGCATACTTTTGACAACTTAGGCCATTTAAGACTTTAAACGATACTCGTTATTTGTAAATATATATATATTGGGGGGTCCAGGCATTCTTATTTAAGCTATTTGGTATCCAAATGCCTTAAATAAAATCATCGGAATTCCTGGGATCCGAACCCGCGACCCTTGGTATACAAGGCAGGCGCGCTACCGTCTACGCCAAGTCCGATGGCGAATTATCATTACAATATTCCGATCCAGTGCCTGTTTGAGGATTCGTTTACATCCATAGAATACACAAATGCAAAGAATACATAAATATTTCTCTATTTCGAACCGGATGTTGGTCAAACAGAGAGTGATAGACGGACAGACAGACTGAACGAATTATATAAAAAAATAGTTTAATTAATTATTGATCTCGTAATAGTAAAAACAAACAAGAGTTTAGTTAAAAAAAAAAAATAAGAGAAAGTAAAAATTGAAAGGGGATTAAATGAATTTTTGTTTATTTATCTTGGTGAACTCGAGATAAAGAAAGAGCGAAACGAAAAAAAAAACCAATCTTAAGTTTTTAAGATTAGATTTTTTTTTTTCTTTTTTGTTAATCTTTTAAAATCTGATTTGTTATTGAAATGATAAGAGAGGGTGGAGGTTTGTTTCCTTTTAGAATTATAATTTCAAATGAATTATTAAGTAGAGAAAAAATCAATGAATGAATATTCCCTTCTCTCTTTTTATTAAAAAAAAATGGAACATCTCGTGACCCAATATCTCATGAAGTAAAACATTTATGATTTAGAGATGTTGAAGTATCACAACTTATTCTCCAAATTAAAGCTTTTGTATTATTAATTACGGGAGTTTTTAATTATAGACACTTACTAGCCGGGGGGCTTTAGCCCCCCTGGACCCCAGTGACGAGCCCCGCGCCCGCCTGCAGCGGACCCTCGCCTTTTCTTCTTTTTTTTTTAAACATTCACACTTTTTCTTCATTCACACTCACACTATAAGACATTTACGATAACCGTTAT